>CM077922.1:103695553-103909992 GCA_039797435.1 Crotalus adamanteus | reverse complement strand
GCAACAGACAATTTGTCAGTGCCGAAACCCGGTTGCCATGGATATAATTTATCGCGCCTGAAGGGTCACAACGAAAAAACTCTGCTAACACTTTCTTCCCCCGTCTCTGGAAATTAAAAAGGTTTATTTTAACCATCCTTCTCCCCCCCCCCCAGCCGGGCCAAAAATACAGGGCGAGCGCAGAGCTAGAAGTGCAGCTAGAATTAAGCATTTGTGCCAGCGTTTCGCAGGGATTGTTTTAAAAAGACAAAAAAAGAAAGAAAGAAATCCAGACATTTAATGTTTAACGAGGAGAAGGACGAGGGGGGAGGATAGGATGGCTGTGTTTCCAATCTCTCAGGGGCTGCCCCCAAAGAAGAGGGAGTCAAGCTGTTCCCCAAAGCGGCCTGAAGGCAGGACAAGAAGCAACGGGTGGAAACTAACCAAGGAGAGAAGCAACTTGGAACTAAGGAGAAATTTCCTGACAGGGGAGAACAATTAACCCGTGGAACAACCTGCCCTCCAGAAGCGGGTGAATGCTCCAACACTGGAGTTTTTAAGAAGAGACTGGACAGTCATTTGTCTGCAAATAGGATAGAGTTTCCTGCCTGAGCAGGGGGTTGGACTAGATGACCTCCAAGGTCCCTTCCAAACATCTAGTTTAATGAAGAGAAGGACGAGGGGGGACAGGATAGCAGTATTCCAGTATCTCAGGGGCTGGCCCCAAAGAAGAGGGAGTCAAGCTGTTCCCCAAAGCGCCTGAAGGCAGGACAAGAAGCAATGGGTGGAAACTAATCAAAGAGAGAAGCAACCTGGAACTAAGGAGAAACTTCCTGACAGTGAGAACAATTAACCAGTGGAACAACCTGCCTCCAGAAGCAGTGAATGCTCCAACACTGGAGGTTTTTAAGAAGAGACTACACAGTCATTTATCTGAAATGGGATAGGGTTTCCTGCCTGAGCAGGGGGGTTGAACTAGATGACCTCTGAAGTCCCTTCCAATTACTATTATTACTATTATTATTATTATTATTATTATTATTATTACTACTACTACTACTACTACTACTACTACTACTACTACTACTACTACTACTACTACTACATATTTTTAAGGAGGGCTAAAGATCATTTACCCTCCTGATCTCAGCAAGATTTGGTCTCTCCAGTTGAGCCTTGGCTACAGATAATCCTCAATTTATGACCACATGGTGGGCCCAACATTGCTGTTGTTCCTAAGCCAGACACATCTGTTAAGCGACTTTTGCCCCCGTTTTCTTCCCACGGTTGTTTAAGTGAATTGCTGCAGTTGTTAAAACGAATATCTGGCTTCCTCCATTGTCGGAAGATCACCAAAAAAGGGGATCGCGTCACACACACACACACACATACACACACACACACACACCAGGGATGTTGGGACCATCATAAATACGAGCCGGTTGCTAATTTGGCTTGCCACCCGTTGTTAGGTGTGAAAGACGGATGCCGCTGTAACTTCAAAATGGTTGTAAATGAATGGTTGTAAAAGTGGAGGACCTAGCCTCATGCAGAGATGCCCCTGGGCAAACGTCACCTGCAGGATGGGCTGTGTTGTCACCCGTGTCCATCAAGGCCCGTTGTTTAACTTGGTTAGATCCAACTTGGGTTGGAACTACAAAGCAACTTTTGATTGTTTTATGGCTCAACATATTGGGTGAATTCAGAAAATAAATTCAGGATTAGAGAATAGTAGTAGTAGTAGTAGTAGTAGTAGTAGTAATAGTAGTAGTAGTAGTAGTAGTAATAATAATAATAATAATAATAATAATAATAATGTTGGAAGGGGACCTTGGAGGTCATCTAGTCCAACCCCCCTGCTCAGGCAGGAAACCCTATACCATTTTGGACAAATGGCTGGTCCGGTCCCTTCTTAAAAACGTCCAGTGTTGGAGCATTCACCGCTTCTGGTGGCAGGCTGTTCCACTGGTTAATTGTTCTCACTGTCGGGAAGTTTCTCCTTAGTTCTAGGTTGCTTCTCTCCTTGATGAGTTTCCATCCGTTGCTTCTTGTCCTGCCTTCAGGGGCCTTGGAGAACAGCTTGAGCTCCCTCTTCTTTGAGGGCAGCCCCTGAGGTATTGGAACGCTGCTATTCATGTCACCCCTGGTCCTTCTCTTCATTAAAATGGACATACCCAATCCCAGCAACCGTTTCTTATATGTTTAGCCTCCAGTCCCCTAATCAGAAGGCCTGAAAAAAAAAAATGGGGGAAAGAAACAGTTTTTTTTTCTAAGCTAGCATGCCACGGGAATCCTATCCCAGGATTTTTTTCCTGGGAGGAAAAATTCAAAGTTTCTCCTGCAAACATCTAATGCAGGGGTCTAAAGTCTAAAGTTGCCAAGGTTGGAGAGCCTTGACCATAATGGGTCCCCCACCCTGTTCCTACCTCTGAAAGATCTACTATCTCACCTTTGTGGGTACTGGATCCCCGTCTCTACATCAACGGTCAAGAAAATAAAATCCGAATACGACAACTTCATCACTGTCTACGTGGAAATGGTACGTCTGAACAGAGCATTCGCAGGTTGCTGGGTCAATTACATTGAATGGAGACCTCAAGAAAACCCTGGGATCTTTCCCAAACGGAGGCACTATCTCTGCTTGAATGTCTATGTGTGTGTATGTGTGTGTGTAATGCAAGGTGGTCAAATTGCTTGTCTCCAAAGACACTACTGACATCCAAGTCCAATTGCAGGTTGCAAGTATAATTCCAATAAAAGAGAATCTTTGTCGCTCAGAGTGAACGGGGGGGGGCTTGGGGCTCTCTGAGATGCAAAAATATGTGACGCTCTGCTGCTCCAAATAATCAAGAGGTATGTGCACGTGTGCTTATTTGTGCGTGGATGCACGCGGCATTATGAAACAGGGCAACAATGCCGCTTGCCTTTCCCTCTTGCTCTCCCGAATTGCACAGAGCATAAAGTTGCTTCTCCGGTTAGTATTTTACTGTAAACTTTATTATAAGATAAAAAGACAAAAAGGAACAAAAGTTGGAAAGATAGAAGAAGAAGAAGAAGAAGAAGAAGAAGAAAGAAGAAGAAGAAGAAGAAGAAGAAGAAGAAGAAGAAGAAGAAGAAGAAGAAGAAGAGGAGGAGGAGGAGGAGTGGAAAGAGAAAAGGGGAGGGAGAGAGGGAGGAAGGAAGGGAGGGAGGAAGAAAGAAAGGAGGAAAAGAAGTTGAAATTCAGAGAGGGAGGGAGGGAGGGAGGGAGGGAGGGAAGGGAATGAGGAGATGGGAATGCGAAAGGAGGGAGGGTAAGCAGAAAGGAAAGGAAGAGTGGAGGGAGGGAGAAAGGAAGGAAAAGAAGAAGAAGAAGGAAAAGGAAAAGAAACTGAACTCAGTGAGAGAAAGGAAGGAAAGAAGGAAAAAAGGAAAGAAGGAGATGGAAGGAGACGAAGAATAAAGGAGGCAGGAGATGAGAAGAGGAAGGAAGGAGTGTGAGAGGAATAAGGGAAGGAAGGAAGGAAGGAAGGAGATGGTGGAAGGAAGGAAGGAAGGAAGGGAAGGAAGGAAGGAAGGAATGGAATGAGAAGGAAGGAAGGAGATGGTGGAAGGAAGGAAGGAAGGAACGAAGGAAGGAAGGAGATGGTGGAAAGGAAGGAAGGAAGGAAGGAAGGAAGGAAGGAAGGAGATGGTGGAAAGGAAGGAAGGATGGAAGGAAGGAATGGAATGAGAAGGAAGGAAGGAGATGGTGGAAGGAAGGAAGGAAGGAAGGAAGGAGATAGTGGAAGGAGATGATGGAAGGAAGGGAATGAGAAGGAAGGAAGGAGATGGAAGAAGATGAAGAATAAAGGAGATGGAGGAGATGAGAAGAAGAAGGAAGGGAGTGAGAGGAATAAGGGAGGGAAGAAAGGAAGGAAGGAAGGATATTGATTTTTTTCAGTGCAGTAGAAAAACCATTAAAAAACCCCCTTCTCCCCCTTTCGCTTTACATTTCTTAACCTTTCAAGCACGAAAACATCCCAGCCATCAAAAGCTAACCACAGTTTCATTTTTTTTTTCCCAGTTTCAAGCAAACGGTCCAGAAGCGATTTCCAAGGAGAAGCCAAACTAGATAAATTATTATTATTATATTTCATTAAAACAATCGAATTCGACATCTCTGCACACTCGCACACCTTCGCTATCCCTCCAGCGTGGGAACTGGCGTGGGCTCCTTCCCTCTCGCCCCCTGCAAGACTCCCGGCTGCTGTCAAGCCATAAAAACTCCGTTTTCTTTCTTCCAGGCTCCCCATCCATCAGACCCGAAGGGAAGACCCCCCCCCCCTCTCTCAAGACAGCCCCAGGCCCAACATTTCCCGGATCCCTGATGTCTTGGAAGCTGTTCCTCTCCTACTTCTGACCCACCCCCTTTGCCTTTGGGAGCCCCTTCCATGTCCCCCCCCCCCCATTCTCCTGCTTCTTCCTGGTCTTCAGGGGGTTAATTGGGCCAGCTTTCCCTGTCCTGACAAAAATGGATATGCTCCTTTGTTTCCATCATGCCCAGAGATGCAGCCAGATGGGCTGGGCAGATAAATTTAATAAATAATAATGCTTAAATATTAGTGGATATTCCATGACAACGCCACCTGGGTATCCTTGAAAGTGGACATCTTCCTTCCTTCCTTCCTCTCTTCCTTCTATTTTTCCTCCCTCCCTCCCCTCCTTCGCTCCCTCGCTCCCCTCCTTTTCCATCTCCTTCCTTTCTCCTTCCCACCATCTCATTGCCCTCTCCTTCCTTTCCTTCGTTCCTATCTTTTTTCCTTCCTTCCTCCCTCCCTCCCTCCTTTCCATCTCCTTCCTTTCTCCTTCCTGTCATCCACCTTATTTCCATCTCCTTCCTTCCTTCCTACTTTTGTTTCCATCTATCCTTCTTCTCTCCCTCCTTCTTTCCTTCCATTTCCTCCCTCCCTCCCTCCCCCTCCTTCCCCATCTATCCTGCCCTCCCTCCTTCCCCATCTATCCTCCCTGTCTTCTTCCTTCCTTCCTTCCCCATCTATCCTCCTTCTTTCCTTTCTTTTCCCTCCTCCCTCCCTCCTTCTTTCCTTTCTTTTCCCTTCTCCTCCCTCCCTCCTTCCTTCCTTCTCCCATCTATCCTCCCTCCCTCCTTCTTTCCTTTCTTTTCCCTTCTCCTCCCTCCCTCCTTCCTTCCCCATCTATCCTTCCCTCCCTCCTTCTTTCCTTTCTTTTCCCTCCCTCCCTCCCTCCTTCTTTCCTTTCTTTTCCCTTCTCCTCCCCTCCTTCCTTCCTTCCCCATCTATCCTCTCTCCCTCCTTCTTTCCTTTCTTTTCCCTCCTCCCCTCCCTCCCCTCCTTCCTTCCTTCCCCATCTATCCTCCCTCCCTCCTCTTTCCTTTCTTTTCCCTCCTCCCTCCCTTTCTTTCCTTCCTTCCTTCCTTCCTTCCTTCCCCATCTATCCACCCTCCTTCTTTCTCTTCTTTTCCCTCCTCCCCTCCCTCCTTCTTTCCTTTCTTTTCCCTTCTCCTCCCTCCTTCCTTCCTTCCCCATCTATCCTCTCTCCCTCCTTCTTTCCTTTCTTTTCCCTCCTCCCTCCCTCCTCCCTTCCTTCCTTCCCCATCTATCCTCCCTCCCTCCTTCTTTCCTTTCTTTTCCCTCCTCCCTCCCTCCTTCTTTCCTTTCTTTTCCCTTCTCCTCCCTCCTTCCTTCCTTCCCCATCTATCCTCTCTCCCTCCTTCTTTCCTTTCTTTTCCCCTCCTCCCTCCCTCCCTCCTTCCTTCCTTCCCCATCTATCCTCCCTCCCTCCTTCTTTCCTTTCTTTTCCCTCCTCCCTCCCCTTCTTCCTTCCTTCCTTCCTTCCCCATCTATCCTCCCTGCCTCCCTGTCTCCCTCTTTCCTTTCCTTCCTTTCCTTCCTTCCTTCCCTTCCCCTCCCTCCCCTTCCCCTCCCCTCCCCTCCCTTTCCAAAAAGAAAAAGAGAGGGAATTTTGCCTTTCACTCCATCGCTGCCCATCTCCCTCCATCCAGACCAAGGTCAGAGGGGCTGTTAAGGTCTGAATAATTTGCCTGGGGAGGTCTCCACCCCCCCTTCCTCTTCTTTTCCTCTTCTCTGGACCCCCGGAGACAGCTTGGGGGGGGGCCTTCAGCTGCAGCCCGGGGGTGAAGCGCAAGAGACCCCCCCTCTCTCCCCCCAGGCCAGGCGAGGACACGCGAGGGGCAGCCATCAGTCCTCCATAGGAACAAGGCCCTCACCAGGGGAAGCAGCAGCCACGAATGCCGGGCTTACCAGCACTGGCCGGGAGGGAGAGGCCGGGAGGGAGAGGCCGGGAGGGGCCAAGCTGGGTCAAAGAGCGACGGAGAAGCCGGCTTTTGGCCATTAATTCGGCGTCTCTTTTCGGAAAAGACACAGCTTTGGGAAAAAGGGGGAAAGATCCTGCAACGCACTGATACGGCTGTCTTGCTACGAGCACGTTTTCGAATACAGTCCTCGGCCTTACAACTGTTCGTTTAGGGACGGTTCGAAGTTACAACGGCACCGAAACAGAGGCTTCTGACCCTTGCTCACACTTACCAACCGCTGCGGTATATCCACGCGATTCACGTTCAGGATGCTTGGCCACCCAGCTCGTATTTATGACGGTCGCAGCATCCCCGGGAGGGGGGGGCATCACGTGATCCCCTTTGGCGACCCCCTGGGCAAGCAAAGTCAACGGGGGAAGCTGGATTCGCTTAACGACCTTATCAGCTGCAGTGAATTTTCTTAACAACTGTGACGAGATAGGCCGTAAAATGGAGACGGTGAGTTCTAGTCCCGCTTTAGGCATGAATGATGGCTGGGTGACTTTGGCCCAATCACCAGGAGATGGAGAGTTCTAGTCCCGCGTTAGGCATTGAAAGCCAGCTGGGTGACTCTGGGCCAATCACCAGGAGACGGAGAGTTCTAGTCCCGCCTTAGGCATCAAAGCCAGCTGGGTGACTCTGGGCCAATCACCAGGAGACGGTGAGTTCTAGTCCTGCCTTAGGCATTGAAAACCATCTGGGTCACTTTGGGCCAATCACCAGGAGACGGAGAGTTCTAGTCCCGCCTTAGGCATTGAAAGCCAGCTGGGTGACTCTGGGCCAATCACCAGGAGATGGAGAGTTCTAGTCCCGCCTTAGGCATTGAAAACCATCTGGGTGACTTTGGGCCAATCACCAGGAGACGGGGAGTTCTAGTCCTGCCTTAGGCATTGAAAACCATCTGGGTCACTTTGGGCCAATCACCAGGAGACGGTGAGTTCTAGTCCTGCCTTAGGCATTGAAAACCATCTGGGTCACTTTGGGCCAATCACCAGGAGACGGAGAGTTCTAGTCCCGCCTTAGGCATTGAAAGCCAGCTGGGTGACTCTGGGCCAATCACCAGGAGACGGAGAGTTCTAGTCCCGCCTTAGGCATTGAAAGCCAGCTGGGTGACTTTAGGCCAATCACCAGGAGACGGGGAGTTCTAGTCCCGCCTCAGGCACGAAGGCTCATAAAATGGGGCAAAATTCACTTAACAAACGTTTTGCTTAGCAATGGAAATTTTGGGCTCCGTTCTAGTGGTAAGTCCTTGCTATCATTTTCTGGGAAATTTTATTTAGACTTTCTAAGATTTTAGATACTTTCCTGCCATGGGTGCAGTTCCTGTTTCCTTGAACTTGTATAAGGCTGCGTGTGTGTGTGTGTGTGTGTGTGTGTGGTGTGTGTGTGTATGTGTGTATGGGGTGTGTGCATGATCGCAAGCCAGTTGAGAGGGGCATCAAAAAAAAAAATATGTTCAATATTGCTTCATGAATTACAGTCAATGTGACTTTCCTGCATTGCTTAGAAATTGCCACTTGTTCCCATTTCTCAGCCAAGGCACGTGTGACTTCCCCGAATTGCCAACAGTCCTATTTTAAACCAGTGTTTTGCTTTTATTTTTTTCAAACTCGGCATCTTTAAAAATATGTGCATTTTAAGGAAGAGAAGGGGGGACAGGATAGCAGCCTTCCAGTATCTCAGGGGCTGCCCCAAAGAAGAGGGAGTCAAGCTATTCTCCAAAGTGCCTGGAGGCAGGACAAGAAGCAACGGATGGAAACTCATCCAGGACAGAAGCAACCTAGAACTAAGGAGAAACTTCCTGACAGTGAGGACAATTAACCAGTGGAACTCCTCGCCTCCAGAAGCTGTGAATGCTCCAACAATGGAAGTTTTTAAGAAGAGACTGGACAGCCATTTGTCTGAAATGCTATAGGGTTTCCTGCCTGAGCAGGGGGTTGGACTAGATGACCTCTAAGGTCCCTTCCAACTCTATTATTATTATTATTATTATTATTATTATTATTATTATTATTATTATTATTATTATTATTATTTGGTATAGGGTTTCCTGCCTGAGCAGGGGGTTGGACTAGATGACCTCTAAGGTGCCTTCCAACTCTATTATTATTATTATTATTATTATTATTATTATTATTATTATTATTATTAAACTCGTTGAGCTTCAGTTCTGGGGCACATTCAAATCCCCATGTTTGAAAAAAACGCAAAGTTGAAATCATTCCTTAGGTTTACGGCACAGTTTTGGAAACAATTTAAAAAAAAAAAAAAAGTCTATTGTTTTACAAGAACGTTTAAATTAGCCGTTGACATCTGCAGGGTCCAGAAAACCAGTTTTGTGGTTTGCTTTGATTTTGCCAAATTAGATGCTCGATGCAGCTTCAACGGGCAACGTTAATTTTTGGCCAAGGGGAAAAACAACTGATGACTATTGACCGTGTGATCTAGGTCAATGGTGGCGAACCTGTGGCACGCGTGCCAGAGGCGGCACTCAGAGCCCTCTCTGTGGGCACACGCGCCATGCCCCGGAGATGGCAACCGTCTTCTTCAACCAGCCACCCGCTAACTTGCCGAGGTCTCGCATGGCTGGATGCATCCCAGCACCCATGCGCTCACTGGCCTCTGTGTGCGGGGGCCGATGGTGTCAGGCAGCAGCCACCCTGGCCCCTGCCTCGCCTTGCCGTGCGACAATGGCACCCCCACCCTGCCTCGCCTCACCCCACAGAACCAGCCTCCTGCCCACTGCCCCACCCGCCAGAGACCCCTGGATCTCCCCCCCACCCTGCCCGGCCCCCACAGGCGTCCCTCCCCACGAGCAACATCGAGGTGGCCATGCCCACCCTGGCCATGCCCACCCGTCTGCCATGCCCACTGTAGCACCCGACAATACATAAGTGGGTTTTGGGTTGATGTTTGGGCACTCGGTCTCTAAAAGGTTCGCCATCACTGATCCAGGTTATTTACTTATTTATTGAATTTATTTGCTGCCATCTCGTAGCAAAGGATCGCGTTTCATAGGGCAGGGGTCCCCAACCTTGGCAATTTTTAAGACTTGTAGACTTCAAATGTCCCGGGATCCTCCTGACAGTGAGAACAATTAACCAGTGGATCAACTTGCCGCCAGACGTGGTGAATGCTCCAACATTGGAAGTTTTTTTTTTTTAATAATTTTTTTCTTTTTTCTTTTTCCAAACTCTCCCCCATACGTATACCGTGACATTTATCAGATGTTAACATACATTCTTTTTACGTTCATATATAAGATGCTTTTAATAAAATGAAATAAATACATACACAGGACTTTTGGTGTTGCCCGTTTCCCCTTTCACTGTATCCACACTCCTCCTTCTCTACCTCAACATTGGAAGTTTTTAAGAAGAGACTGGACAGCCGTTTATCCGAAATGGTGTAGGGTTTCCTGCCTGAGCAGGGAGTTGGACTAGATGACCTCCAAGGTCCCTTTCATCATCATCATCATCATCATCGTTGTTGTTGTTTTTTGGTATAGGGTTTCTTGCCTGAGCAGGGGATTGGACTAGATGACCTCCAAGGTCCCTTCCAACTCTATTATTATTATTATTATTATTATTATTATTATTATTATTATTATTATTATTATTATTCAGAGCCAAGCACTGGAAGAAATTGCCAAGATTTCAGGGGTGTTTCTGGAGCACCCTTCCTTCCCCCTGGAGGGGCAAAATGGCCAGAAAGCCAGGCTCCTAATTGGCACCTCTTAACTTAACTTTCTTTTCTATGAATTGCTTCATCCAAAGATGATGCAATTTGAATTTTATTTTATTTCTCTCTCTTTTTTTTAATGCATAGGAGTTCAGTTACATCTCGGAAGGGCAGCCAGCTGGGAGCGTTTCCCGTAGCCGGAGGGCGGGCTGGGGTGGGACGGTCAAGGGGGGGGCGTTTGCAGAAGTTAGGGGGGGAAACGGGGCAAAGGAAGGATGGGGGTCGCCCGCTTTTTTCTGGCTGAGTCACCCTTTCGCCCTTCCGTGCGGGGAACCATCCAGAGGAAGCTCCAGAAGCTGCTTTAAAAATAGCAGAGGGAATTCTTTTCTTGCAAAAGATTGGAGAAGAAGGCATCGTGGCTCCAGGGATGGGTGGGGAGGAAAGGGGGGGAGGCAGAAATGTCATCACCTCGCCCCCCCACTAACTGGGGACTCCCCCCATGTTCTAGGCTAGTGAAGAGAAGGACTGAGTGGGACAGGAGAGCAGCCTTCCAATATAACAGTGGTTCTCAACCTTTGTAATGCCGCGACCCCATAATACAGTTCCCCATGTTGTGGTGACCCCCAACCACTTATACATCACTGCGTGCCAGGGGCGTGGCCAAAGAAAAGGGGGAAAAAATGGCGGACAGCCTTGTTTGGCGACCCCCGTGAAATGGTCGTTCGACCCCAAATGGGGTCCCGACCCACAGGTTGAGAACCACTGCAATATAAGGAACTGCTGCAGGAATTGGGCATGTCCAGTTTAATGAAGAGAAAGACGAGGGGGGACAGGATAGCAGCCTTCCAGTATCTCAGGGGCTGCCCCAAAGAAGAGGGAGTCAAGCTCTTCTCCAAAGCCCCTGAAGGCAGGACAAGAAGCAATGGGTGGAAACTCATCAAGGAGAGAAGCAAGCTGGAACTAAGGAGAAACTTCCTGACAGTCAGAACAATTAACCAGTGGAACTCCTTGCCTCCAGAAGCGGTGACTGCTCCAACATCGGAAGTTTTTAAGAAGAGACTGGACAGCCATTTGTTCGAAATGGTCTAGGGTCTCCTGCCTGAGCAGGGGGTTGGACTAGATGACCTCCAAGGTTCCTTCCAACCCTTTATTCTGGGATCCAGTCAAGGTGCCAATGAAGTAAAAAAAGAATGGGAATAGGAGCTCTTCCTTCTCCCTCCCTCCCTCCCTCCCTCCATCTTTCCTTCCTTTCCTCCTTCCCTCCCTCCTTTTCTTTCTTCCTTCCTTCCTTCCCTCCCTCTTTCCTTCCTTCCTTCCTTCCTCCCTTCCTTCCCTCCCTCCATCTTTCCTTCCTTTCCTCCTTCCCTCCCTCCTTCTTTTCTTCCTTCCTTCCGTCCTTCCCTCCCTCCCTCTTTCCTTCTTTCCTTCCTTCCCTCCCTCCCTTTCCTTCCTTCTTTCCTCCCTTCCTTCCCTCCCTCCATCTTTCCTTCCTTTCCTCCTTCCTTCTTTTCTTTCTTTCTTCCTTCCTTCCCTCCCTCCTTCCTTCCTTCCTTTCTTCCGTCCATCTTTCCTTCCTCTCCTCCTTTCCTCCCTCCTTTTCTTTCTTCCTCCCTCCCTTCCTTCCTTCCTTCCCTCCTTCCTCCCTCCCTCCCTCCCTCCCTTCGTAGTAGCTGCCCAGTATTCAAAGAGATCCTTGAGGCCATCCAGTCCAACCCCTCACTGAAACCAAAGGCCAAGCACCTCCGAAAGAATGTCATCCGTCATAAATAGAGCCCTGCAGATCGGATGGGATCCTGTGCCCTCTTTGGGGGTCTGAATTTAGTTGGCGTCACTCTTAGCTGCCAGGTAGTGTGTGGATTTCGAAGAACAGGCTGCCTATTTACATACCAACAAATGCTTTCATCACTTGTAAAGAAGAAAAAAAAAAAAACCAGATCAGGCCCTCTCACACATCAACAAATTACAGTCCATCAAACTGGGACTACCGTTTGTTCCGACATAATTTGCCACACTGTCCCATCTGGCTAAAACGGCTCCATGTGTGCGTTATTCAATCCTAGTTAAAAAAAAAAAACCACAACAACAACAACAAAATTTCCTCCATATTGTAGAGTAGCAAAATCTTTCTCTTTATTGTTCCTTTGGGACTCTGGGTTTCCTTTAGCGCAGCTGTTCTCAACCTGTGGGTCGGGACCCCATTTGGGGTCGAACGACCATTTCACGGGGGTCGCCAAACAACACAGTCCGCCATCTTTTTTCCCCCTTTTCCTTAGCTGTGCTACTCCCTTTTATTCTATTGGCTTTTGAAAGCCAATAGAAGAGACTCTCTTGAATAGACGCTAATTGTATTGGCTTTCAAAAGCCAATAGGAATTGTCCAGGCTGTCTCTGCCCTACTGAGCCCGCCAAAAGTCCCCTTCTGCAAACGGTGCTGCACCAGTTGAGTAGTCCTCGACTTACGACCGGTTGGGGCGGGGGTCGCGGCATTAAAAAGGTTGAGAACCACTGCTTTAGTGCCTTTGATGAGGGAGGGAGGGAGGAAGGAAGAAGGGAGGAAAGGAGAGGAAGGGAGGGAGGAAGAAAAGGAGAAACGAAGGAAGGGGAGAAGAGGAGAAGGAAGGAGGGAAGGAAGAAGGGATGAAGGAAAGAAGGAAGAGGAAGGAAGGAAGGAAAAGGAAGAGAAGGGAGGAAAGAAGAAGGAGAGAGGAAGGAAGAAAAGGAGAAAAGAAGGGAGAAGGGGAGAAGGAAGGAGGGAGGGATGAAGGAAGACAGGAAGAAAGGAAAGGAAGGGGAGAAGGAGAAGGAGGGAGGAAGGAGGAAGGGAGAAAAGGAGAGAGCGGGATGGAGGGAGGGAAGAAGGAAGAAAAAGAGAAAAGAAGGAAGGGGAGAATGAAGGAAGGAGGGCTGGAGAAAGGAAGGAAGGAAGACAGGAAGGAAGGAAGAAGAGAGAAAAGGAGAGAGGAAGGGAGGGAAGAAGGAACAAAGGGAGAAAAGAAGGAAGGGGAGAAGAGAAGAAGGAAGGAAGAGGAAGGAAGAGAAGGAAGGGGAGAAGAGGAGATGGAAGGAGGGAGGAAGAGAGAAGGAAGGAAGAAGGGAGAAAAGGAGGGAGGGAGGGAAGAAGGAACAAATGGAGAAAAGAAGGAAGGGGAAAAGAGGAGAAGGAAGGAGGAGGGATGAAAGAAGGAAGACAGGAAGGAAGGAAAGGAAGAGAAGAGGAGATGGAAGGAGGGAGGAACGAGGGAGGCAGGAAGGGAGGGAGGAAGAAAAAAAGGGAAGAAGGAAGGGGAGATGGAGGGAGGGAGAGGAGAAGACGGCAGGAAGACAAGAAGGCAGGAAGGGGAGAGGAAGAGAAGGGAGAAGGAAGGAAAGAAGGAAGGAGATAAGGGGGGACGGAGGGAGGGGAGGAAGAAGGAAGGAAGGAAGGAAGGAAGGAAGGAAGGAAGGAAGGGGAGAGGAGAGGAGAGGAGAGGAGGGAAGGAAGGAAGGAAGGAAGGAAGGAAGGAAGGAAGGAAGGAAGAAGGAAGGAAGGAAGGAAGGAAGGAAGGGAGGAAACCCTTGAGAATTCCACATCTCAACCAGGGTGCTGAAGACCCCCAACTGGGTTGAAGAAAAAGACTCAGCCAAGCCAGCAAGGATTTAGCTGGACCCACCAGCCTAATTGGTCCCAACCCTTTCGGCCTTGCCTGCAACTTCAGAGGATCCACTGCAAGCAGAGGCCGACCAGATCCACTCCCATGGTCAGAAAAAACGACCCTTTACAATCCCTTGCAGCACCAGACCCCTACTCTCCAACCTGCAACCCGGGGGGGGGGGCTTCCTTCAGAGCATTCCCCTTAGTTTTTTTGGGGGGGGGTCACACTTGCCCTCCTCCGTCTTCCCCTAGGAGACCCGTCCCCAGAAGCGAGAGTGCCCTTGTGTGGACAGAGCAGAGGGCCACCAACCTTGCAGAATTACGCTCTCCCCTTTGCAAGGGATATGTGTGTGTGTGTGTGTGTGTGTGTGTGTGTTTGTGGGAAACGGACCCACAACGGAAACTTTCCACGTTCCTAGCTCCGAGAGTCCTTCTTTTGTGCATCTGCGTGTGTGTGCATGTGTGTGTGTGTATTTGTGGGAAACGGACCCACAACGGAAACTTTCCACCTTCCTAGCTCCGAGAGTCCTTCTTTTGTGCATCTGCGTGTGTGTGCATGTGTGTGTGTGTATTTGTGGGAAACGGACCCACAACGGAAACTTTCCACCTTCCTAGCTCCGAGAGTCCTTCTTTTGTGCATCTGCGTGTGTGTGCATGTGTGTGTGTGTATTTGTGGGAAACGGACCCACAACGGAAACTTTCCACGTTCCTAGCTCCGAGAGTCCTTCTTTTGTGCATCTCTGTGTGTGTGTGTGTGCGTGTGTGTGTGTGTGCGTGTGTGTGTGTGTGTGTGTGTGTGTGTGTGTGTGTAAGTGGTTCTTTTCCATCCTTTCTCCTGGGGCTGGTTGCTAAGGAACGCATGATCACTCTTCCCTCTTCACTGACCTGGTTGTGCGGCAGCCAACTCTTTGAAGCAGCCTCCCTTTCCTCACCCCCCCCCCAAAAAAAACAGCTCATGAAGAAACAACCAGGATCCTGATCCGAGTCGTGGACCCCCTTCGGCGCTCTGCAATCCAGCCAGTTGGACATCGTGCTGTGTGAGACTCTGTCACCCTAATTTGCTCATTGTTGGAGTCTCCTTCCCTTCTCCCCCCCCCCGAAGTCTCAAAGACGTTGAGACTTTGGAAATAGTTGCAGAGAAGAGCAAGTAGGATGATGAAAGGGCTGGAGACTAAAACATACAAAGAACGGTTGCAGGAATCGGGGATGTCTAGTTTAATGAAGAGAAGGACGAGGGGGGACAGGATAGCAGCCTTCCAATATCTCAGGGGCTGCCCCAAAGAAGAGGGAGTCAAGCTATTCTCCAAAGCGCCTGAAGGCAGGACAAGAAGCCACGGATGGAAACTTATCAAGGAGAGAAGCAACCTGGAACTAAGGAGAAACTTCAAGACAGCGAGAACAATTCACCAGTGGAACTCCTTGCCTCCAGAAGCTGTGAATGCTCCAACGCTGGAAGTTTTTAAGAAGAGACTGGACAGCCATTTGTTTGAAATGGTGTAGGGTTTCCTGCCTGAGCAGGGGGTTAGACTAGAAGACCTCCAAGGTCCCTTCCAGCTCTATTCTATTCTGAAGTTCTGAAGACATGTGCTCAGTCAAAAGCGATGGACCTGGGCTTTGGTCTCTGTTGACATATCTAATGTGGGGAAAAATGCATGCGCAGCAAACTGCCATGCTTCCCCCCCCCACACACACAAACCTCATAACCTTTTGATACCCTTTGTCCCAGTGAAGCAGCCAAAAGGTCATCCCCTTATGGCTTAATGCCTCACCTACCTAAACAGATAATATGCTTCCCATCTCTTCCTGTCTTTGTCAGTTCTTTCTCCTTTTGATCTACCTGTATTTGTTCTTACCTGGTCTTTGATCACGTAATGTGTTACTAGAAAACAGTTGCTTACATGAAGACATTTTCCAATGAAGAAACCTTTGTCAGCATCTAATGGTTAAGCTGGGGTATGTAACAAGTATATAAGAAGCAATAAACTCAGAGTTTGTCAAGCTGTGTCCTGCAGCTTCAAACCTCTGCTGAAGAAATGCCTGCGTCTTTTTCTTAGCGTCTTACAATCTAACTGCATCTTTTGAAATAATGTAGACATAGACTCAAGATCCAGGAGGATCGGGACAGACTTGAACACTGGGCTCTATCTTACAAAATGAAATTCAAGGGTGAAAAAAGTAAGGTTCTACATTTAGGCAAGAAAAACCAAATGTACAGATATGGGATAGATGGTATCTTACTCAATAGTAGCAACTGTGAGAGAGATCTCAAAGTCCTAGTGGACCATCCCTAAGATAGGAGCCAGCCGTGTGCTGCAGTTGCCAAAAAAGCCAACACAGTGCTGGGCTGCATTAACAGAGGGAGAGAATCAAGATCATGTGAAGAGTTAATATCACTTTACAAGGCCTTGGTAAGGCCACACTTGGAACACTGCATTCAGTTTTGGTCACCATGATGTAAAAAAGATGTTGAGACTCTAGAAAGAGTGCAGAGAAGAGCAACAAAGATGATCAAGTGACTGGAGGCTAAAACATACAAAGAACGGCTGGTGGAATTGGGTATGTCTAGTTTAATGAAGAGAAGGACAAGGGGGGACAAGATAGCAGTCTTCCAATCTCTCAGGGGCTGCCCCAAAGAAGAGGGAGTCAAGCTCTTCTCCAAAGCGCCTGAAGACAGGACAAGAAGCAACGGATGGAAACTCATCAAAGAGAGAAGCAACCTGGAACTAAGGAGAAATTTTCTGACTGCAAGAAGGATTAATCAGTAGAACAGCTTGTAGTTCTGAGTTGTAGATGCTCCATCGCTGGAGGTTTCCAAGAAAGATCGGACATCTGTTACTGTAAAATCAAGGAAAAAAAATCTTAAAATGGGATGCAACCTTTTGGTTCCCTAAATCAGAAACCAAGTGAGCTTCGGCGACCAGGAATTTGAAACAGAGGAAAATAGGAGAACTAGAGAGAAGACAGAAAAAAGCACAGAGAACAGTCAGAGTCCCTTTGAGTGCCTCTAAATGCGGCTGACAGCTGGGGAAGAGACACTCCAGATGTGTGGTGAAAAGCCCAGGTCTCCTTGGGAGCAAATTCTGGCAATATCTCCCATCATGACAGGAGGCAGGTGAAATTGTCTGGCTTTGCAAAGCTGAGCAGAGATGGATCTGATCAGTCCTTGGACCAAGGAAATCCAGGATGGTAGACTGGATTCGTAGCAAAGGTGAATAATCTAGAGAAACTAGGATGTCACTAGAACTTCATCTTGATTCAATCATGGGCACTCCATCACTGGAGATTTTTAAGAAGAGGCTAGACAGTCACTTGTCTGAGATGGTCTAGGTTCTCCTGCTTGAGCAGCGGGCTGGACTAGAAGACCTCCAAGGTCCCTTCCAGCTCTATTCTATTCTATTCTATTCTATTCCATTCCATTCCATTTTCTATTTTCTATTTTCTATTTTCTATTCTATTCTATTCTATTCTATATTTTATTCTATATAGATAAGATAAGATAACCTTTATTGTCATTTTTTTACTGTGGCACAACGGCACACATCAAAAATGAAATTATTCTATTCTATTCTATTCTATTTTCTGTTCTATTCTATTCTATTCTATTCCTTTTTTCTATTCTATTCTATTCCTTTTTTCTATTCTATTCTATTCTATTCTATTCTATTCTATTCCTTTTTTCTATTCTATTCTGTTCCTTTTTTCTATTCTATTCTATTCTATTCTATTCTATTCCTTTTTTCTATTCTATTCTATTCTATTCCTTTTTTCTATTCTATTCTATTCCTATTCTATTCTATTCTATTCCTTTTTTCTATTCTATTCTATTCTATTCTATTCTATTCTATTCTATTCTATTCTATTCTATTCCTTTTTTCTATTCTATTCTATTCTATTCCTTTTTTCTATTCTATTCTATTCTATTCTATTCTATTCTATTCTATTCTATTCTATTCTAAAACAATAATCTAGCTAACCTTGGCTGATTTCAGAAGCTAAGCAGGGCCGGGCCTGTTCAGAACCTGGATGGGAGGCCATCACCAACACCAGATTGAGAAGATGCCAAGGTTTCTGAAGAAGACAGCACCCAGTCACTTCCACTTTTCTTCCTCAAAATTTCATGGATCTCCATGAAGCTACCAGGGATTCAGCCTTTCTAAACAATTTTTGCTACTTTCCTGTAAGAATCCAAAAGATGAAGAAATGGAGGATCCTTTGCTTAGGTCAAAGAGGATGAAATATATGTTTTTTTAATTACCAAGAAACGGAATAACATTTGGAAGAGGATCAAATAGACACCTCGGTGATTTGCAAGAGAAGGAGAAGGTCCAACCCAGCCCATTGGCTAGATGACTAGATCTGCTCACCACCATGTAAAAAAGATGCTGAGACTCTGGAAAGAGTCCAGAGAAGAGCAACAAAGAGGATCAAGGGACTGGAGGCTAAAAGATACAAGGAATAGTTGCAGGAATTGGGGATGTCCAGTTTAAGGAAGAGACGGACGAGGGGGGACAGGATAGCAGCGTTCCAATATCTCAGGGGCTGCCCCAAAGAAGAGGGAGTCAAGCTATTCTCCAAAGCACCAGAGGGAAGGACAAGAAGCAACGGATGGAAACGGATCAAAGAAAGAAGCAACCTGGAATTAAGGAGAAACTTCCTGACAGTGAGAACAATTAACCAGTGGAACCACCTGCCTCCAGAAGCTGTGGATGCTCCAACACTGGAAGTTTTTAAGAAGAGACTGGACAGCCATTTGTCTGAAATGGTCTAGGGTCTCCTGATTGAGCAGGGGGGTGGACTAGATGACCTATAGGGTCCCTCCCAGCTCTGTTATTCTGTATTCTAAATGGCATAATGTCTCCTGCCTGAGTAGGGGGTTGGACTAGAAGACCTCCAAGGTCCCTCTCAGCCCTATTATTATTCTATGTTCTTCTTAGATCCCATTTCAACAAAATCTGTCTGAATCTTCCCGGGGAATGGATTTCTTAATCTGCTCTACCTGATAGGATCTTCCAGCCAATATTGCTAGATTTATTACAAGGTTGGGAGATCAGCTATCATATCATCTATTTGTCCGAAATAGTATAGGGTTTCCTGCCTGAGCACGGGGTTGGACTTGATGACCTCCAAGGTCCCTTCCAACTTTATTATGATTATTATTATTATCCAAGCCTCTGATCATAGATCAGCAGGTAGTCCTCAAACATACAACCACAATGGAACCCATTTTACAACCTTCCTTGTCACAATTGTGAAAGTGAATAACTGCCATTGTTAAGTGAGACATGCGGTTGTTAAGTGAATCTGCCTTCCCCCATTGACTTTGCTTGTTAGAAGGTCGCAAAAGGGGATCACGTGACCCCAGGACACTGCAACTGTGCCAGTTGCCAAGCCTCCTAATTCTGAGCACGTGACCACGGGAAGGCTGCCACGGTCATTAAGTGTGAAAAACGTTTCTAGGTCTCTTTTTTTTTCAATGTCCTTATCATTTTGAACGATCACTAAATGAACTCTTGTAATTAAGGACTACCTTTATCCACTTCAGGCGATAATAATAATAATGATGATGATGATGATGACAACAACAACAACAATAATAATAATAATAAAGTTGGAAGGGACCTTGGAGGTCATCGAGTCCAACCCCCTGCTCAGGCAGGAACCCTACACCATTTCAGACAAATGGCTGTCCAGTCTCTTCTTAAAACCTTCCAGTGTTGGAGCATTCACCGCTTCTGGAGGCAGGTAGTTCCACTGGTTAATTGTTCTAATTGTTAATAATAATAATAATAGTAGTAAAGTTGGAAGGGACCTTGGAGGTCATCTAGTCCAACCCCCTGCTCGGGCAGGAAACCCTACACCATTTCGGACAAATGGCTGTCCAGTCTCTTCTTAAAAACTTCCCGTGTTGGAGCATTTACTGCTTCTGGAGGCAGGTTGTTCCACTGATTAATTGTTCTCACTGTCAGGAAGTTTCTCCTTAGTTCTAGGTTGCTTCTCTCCTTGATTAGTTTCCACCCATTGCTTCTTGTCCTGCCTTCAGGTGCTTTGGAAAATAGCTTAATTCCCTCTTCTTTATGGCAGCCCCTGAGGTATTGGAAAACTGCTATCATGTCCCCCCTTGTCCTTCTCTTCGTTAAACTAGACATCCCCAATTCCATAAATCCTTCCTTATATGTTTTAGCCTCCAGTCCCCTAATCATCTTTGTTGCTCTTCTCTGTACTCTTTCTAGAGTCTCAACATCTTTTTCACATCGTGGTGACCAAAACTGGATGCAGTATTCCAAGTGTGGCCTTACCAAGGCATTGAAGAGTGGTATTAACACTTCACGTGATCTTGATTCTATCCCTCTGTTAATGCAGCCTAGCACTGTGTTGGCCTTTTTGGCAGCTGCAGCACACGGCTGGCTCCTATTTAAAGGATTGTCTACTAGGACTCCGAGGTCCCTCTCACAGTTACTGCTATTGAGCATGGTGCCACCTATGCTGTACTTGTGCATTTGGTTTTTCTTGCCTAAATGTAGAACCTTGCTTTTGTCACCATTGAATTTCATTTTGTTAGTTAGTGCCCAGTGTTCAAGTCTGTCCAGATCCTTCTGTATCTTAAGCCTGTCCTCTGGAGTGTTGGCTATTCCTGCCAGCTTGGTGTCGTCTGCAAATTTGGTGAGTTCCCCATCTATCCCTTCATCCAAATCGTTGATGAAGATGTTGAAGAGTACTGGGCCCAGAACAGAGCCCTGGGGCACCCCACTACACACTTCCCTCCATATAGATGCAGTTCCATTGAGGACCACTCGCTGAGTACGGCCGGTCAGGGATCCATCTGGTGGTGGTTCTGTCTACCCCACATTTTTCTATCTTGTCAAGTAGTAAATTGTGATCTACTTGATCAAATGCCTTACTGTAATCCAGGTAAATTATATCCACAGCATTCCTCTGATCCACTAATTTTGTCACTCCTTAGTTCTAAGTTGCTTCTCTCCTTGATCAGTTTCCATCCGTTGCTTCTTGTCCTGCCTTCAAGCGCTTTGGAGAATAGCTTGACTCCCTCTTCTTTGGGGCAGCCCCTGAGAGATTGGAAGGCTGCTATCATGTCCCCCCTCGTCCTTCTCTTCGTTAAACTAGACATCCCCAATTCCATAAATGGTCTTTGTGGGTTTTTTGTTTTTTTTCAACCATCTCTCCTAAGGATGGAGCCGTTCGGAGAAACTGGAAAGCCAATTTGATATCTTTCCGGAGTTTCAAGGCAATTGAATTATATTTTTTTTTTTATTTTTTAAGCTAGAAGAACTGCTGCACCGTTAATTAAGCACCAACACCCAGGAATAAATATAAGTAGAGTTACCCTTTATCTTTTTTTTTTTTTCAAACAGGTTTAATATAGCTGGTAAGCAATGTTCGTTCCAAAATAAGAGAGAGATTTCAATCCATTCTCAAGTGTGTCAGGGTTTTAACAGTTTCCTTCCCTTTCCTTTCTCAGCCCAACCGAGTGGGAGTTTGGGGGGGGGGGGTTTCGCTCGTTTGTTGGTTCTTTTAATTTTGAGGGGGTTCACTGATGGGACAGAAAGAGGGGGGAGGATGAATCACCGCACAAGACTCGGCCATTGTTAATTTACATTTCACAGTTGTTAAAGGGAAGGAGAAAAGAAGGAGAAGGAGAAGGAGGAAGACTAGATAAGAGAAGGAGGAGGAGGAGGAGGAGAAGGAGGAGAAGAACTAGATGATTTATAAATAAGACAAATGGGAAGAGCAACAAAGATGATCAGGGGACTGATAAAACATATCAGGAACGGTGACTGGAATTGGGTATGTCTAGTTCAGGGGTAGGCAACCTTGGCTCTTTTATGACTGGTGGACTTCAACTCCCAGAATTCCTCAGCCAGTGTGGGGGAACTATGGCCCCTTCATGACTCGTAGACTTCAACTCCCAGAATTCCTCAGCCAGCATGGGGGAACTATGGCCCCTTCATGACTCGGGGACTTCAACTCCCAGAATTCCTCAGCCAGCATGGGGGAACTATGGCCCCTTCATGACTCGTAGACTTCAACTCCCAGAATTCCTCAGCCAGCATGGGGGAACTATGGCCCCTTCATGACTTGCGGACTTCAACTCCCAGAATTCCTCAGCCAGCATGGGGAAACTATGGCTCCTTCATGACTTGCGGACTTCAAATCCCAGAATTCCTTAGCCAGCATGGGGGAACTATGGCCCCTTCATGACTCGTAGACTTCAACTCCCAGAATTCCTCAGCCAGCATGGGGGAACTATGGCCCCTTCATGACTTGCGGACTTCAACTCCCAGAATTCCTCAGCCAGCATGGGGAAACTATGGCTCCTTCATGACTTGCGGACTTCAAATCCCAGAATTCCTTAGCCAGCATGGGGGAACTATGGCCCCTTCATGACTCGTAGACTTCAACTCCCAGAATTCCTCAGCCAGTGTGGGGGAACTATGGCCCCTTCATGACTTGCGGACTTCAACTCCCAGAATTCCTCAGCCAGTGTGGGGGAACTATGGCCCCTTCATGACTTGCAGACTTCAACTCCCAGAATTCCTTAGCCAGCATGGGGGAACTATGGCCCCTTCATGACTCGTAGACTTCAACTCCCAGAATTCCTCAGCCAGCCTGGCTCAGCTTGGAAACTGCTCCCTTTCTCCTCAGCGTTGCTGGCTCAGGAATTCTGGGAGTTGAGGTCCACAAGTCATAAAAGAGCCGAGGTTGCCTAGCCCTGGCCTAATTTAATGAAGAGGATGAGGGGGGACAGGATAGCAGCGTTCCAGTATCTCAGGGGCTACCCCAAAGAAGAGGGAGTCAAGCTATTCTCCAAAGCCCCTGAAGGCAGGACAAGAAGCAACGGGTGGAAAGTAATGAAGCAGAGAAGCAAACTGGAACTAAGGAGAAACTTCCTGACAGTGAGAACAATTAATCAGTGGAACAACCTGCCTCCGGAAGCAGTGAATGCTCCAACCCTGGAAGTTTTTAAGAAGAGACTGGACAGCCCTTTGTCCGAAATGGGATAGGGTTTCCTGCCTGAGCAGGGGGCTGGACTAGATGACCTCCAAGGTCCCCTCCAACTATCATCATCATCATCATCATCATCATTATTATAAAACAAGAAAGTCCAGAAAAAAAGCACCTTTGGGACGCTTGCACCACGGATACAGCTCAAGTCGTTCCCCATTTTGTTTGACCGCAGAAAAACAGGACCCTTGAATGCTAGAGGTTACCACTTTAATTCAGCCTTTTTGGAAGCTAAAACAGATTTTTTTTTTTCCCTCGGCTGTCGTACGTCCGTCCAAGGGAGGCCTTAAAAAAAAACACCCCAAAAACACCTCCACAAGTGAAAATGTCACAAATCAGCCCCCCTCCCCGAAGCCTATACAGAACAATGCGTCAGGGCCGTTGTGCGTGTCTCAATTAACTCTGTTCGTAATACTCAATTTCTCTCCAGCAAGGAGCGACCGCTGGGACGAAAAGTGAGGAAGCAAATGAAACATGGCCGGAGGTGAAGAAGAGGGATTTTGCTGACCGTTAGAAAAAAAAAAAATGACAATTTGGCTCAACCTAGCAGGAAAGTCTCAAGTGTTAGAACTGTTCGTTAATAACACACACACACACACACACATCCAAGCAGTGAATGCTCCAACCCTGGAAGTTTTTAAGAAGAGACTGGACAGCCCTTTGTCCGAAATGGGATAGGGTTTCCTGCCTGAGCAGGGGGCTGGACTAGATGACCTCCAAGGTCCCTTCCAACTTTACTATTATTATTATTATTATTATTATAATTTGTCAAGATGAGTCTTAGATGGAGGCACTCAGAAGCAGCTGGAGAATCCTGAATGCCCCAGTGCTGGTTATTTTTGGGGGGAGGGGGCACAGAAGCCTGCCCCCAAAACATATAAAGCAGCTGTTCTCAACCTGTGGGTCAGGACCCCATGTGGGGTCGAACGACCATTTCACGGGGGTCGCCAAACAACACAGTCCGCCATTTTTTTAGCTGTGCTACTCCCTTTTATTCTATTGGCTTTTGAAAGCCAATAGAAGAGGCTCCCTTGAATAGAGTCTAATTCTATTGGCTTTCCAAAGCCAATAGGAATTGTCCAGGCTGTCTCTGTCCTGCTGAGCCCGCCAAAAGTCCCCTTCTGCAAACGGTGCTGCACCAGTTGAGTAGTCCTCGACTTACGACCGGTTGAGTAGTCCTCGACTTACGACCGGTTGGGGGGGGTCGCGGCATTAAAAAGGTTGAGAACCACTGATATAAAGAATGTTTGCAGGAATTGGGTATGTCTAGTCTAGAGAAAAGAAGAAATAGGGGAGACATGATAGTAATATTCCAGTATCTGAGGGGCTGCCCCAAAGAAGAGGGAGTCATGTTATTCTCCAAAGCACCAGAGGGAAGGAGGAGAAACAATGGTTGGAAACTGATCAAGGAGAGAAGCAACCTGGAATTAAGGAGAAACTTCCCGACAGTGAGGACAACTAACCAGTGGAACTGCTTGCCACCAGAAGTTGTGGGTGCTTCATCACTGGAGGTTTTTAAGAAGAGACTAGACAATCACCTGTCTGAGATGATATAGGTTCTCCTGCTTGAGCAGGGGGCTGGACTAGAAGACCTCCAAGGTCCCTTCCAGCTCTCTTCTGATGTTTATTATTATAAGCTCATCATTGTAAACCCTCTGGAAGATGGGCAGATGGAGACAATCCCTTCTCGCTCTCTGTTCTGCAGTTTAGTGCCTCTTCTCCGTGGCTGGCCTCTCCAGCTGGAAATACAGGCAGTCCTCAGCTTACGACCACAACGGAGCCCCACATTTCCGTTGCTAAGCGTGACCGTTGTTAAGTGGGGTTTTGCCCCGTTTTACGACCTGTCTCTTGACCCAGTGGTTAAGTAAATGACTGCAGCTTTAAGTCTGGCTTCCCCACTGACTTTGTCAGGTCAGGTCGCAAAAGGGGAACACATACACTGCAACTGTCATAAATTTGAGATGGTTGCCTGGGGGGGGGGAACAGGGACTCTGCAACTGTCATAAGTACAAGACAGTTGCCTTTGGGGAAGAAACAAAGTCCAGTTGCCTTTTGTAAAAAAAAAAAAAAAAAAAGCACTTTGGGGATAACGTTTAGCATCTGCTAGGAGTCAGATAAGACGGATTTGACTTTAGTACATATGTAGCTATGTAGGGATTCTAAGCTGATTCCTCTTTTGACACCACCCCCACTCCTCCTCCTCAATTTTGCAATTTAGATGAAAAGGAAAGTCTCTTGCAGATAGGACAAGGGTAAGCTCCCTGTATTTAGGCAAGAAAAATCAAATGTACAGGTATAGCATAGGGGGTACGTTGCTCAATAGTAGTAACTGTGAGAGGGATCTCGGAGTCCTAGTGGACAATCACTTAAATAGGAGCCAGCCGTGGGCTGCAGCTGCCCAAAAGGCCAACACAGTGCTAGGCTGCATGAACAGAGGGAGAGAATCAAGATCACGTGAAGTGTTAATACCATTTTACAAGGCCTTGGTAAGGCCACGCTTGGAATACTGCAGCCAGTTTTGGTCACCACGATGTAAAAAAGATGCTGAGACTCTAGAAAGAGTGCAGAGAACAAAGATGATCAGGGGACTGGAGGCTAAAGCATACAAGGTAAGGTTGCTGGAATTGGGTATGTCTAGTTTAATGAAGAGAAGGACGAGGGGGGACATGATAGCAGCCTTCCAATCTCTCAGGGGCTGCCTCAAAGAAGAGGGAGTCAAGCTACTCTCCAAGCGCCTGAAGACAGGACAAGAAGCAACCAATGGAAGGAGAGAAGCAACCTGGAACTAAGGAGAAACTTCCTGGCTATTAGAACAATTAACCAGTGGAACCACCTGCCTCCAGAAGCGGTGGGTGCTTCAACACTGGAAGTTTTTAAGAAGAGACTGGACAGCCGTTTGTCCGAAATGGTATAGGATTTCCTGCCTGAGCAGGGGGTTGGACTCGATGACCTCCAAGGTCCCTTCCAACTTTACTACTATTATTATTATGGATCATCACACAGTCAGCCAGATGTTCAGACTGGATTTGGCATTTTGTCTACCTATCGAGTCCTTACCCAGGACCTGGGATAGGCAGATGTGGATGTTTGATGGTATTACAGATATCGTCGCAGGATGGAAGCAGTTCCTAGTAAGGCCGCCTTTTGCAATTGACTAATGGTGAATTTGTCAATGCCGATGGTGTTCAAGTGGTGCTCCAGTTGTTGTGGGATTGCACCCAAGGAGCCTATCACTATTGGTACTACCCTTGCTTGCTTTTGCCACAGTCTTTCTCTTTCTATTTGTAGGTCTTTGTATTTTGTTATCTTCTCCAGTTCTTTCTCTTCTATTCTGCTGTCTCCAGGTTATTATTATTTTATTTTATTATATTATTTATATTATTTTATTATATTATTTTATTATATTATTTTATTTTATTATATTATTTTATTATTTTATTTTATTTTAATAGGAAGCTACAGAATCCAGGGTTTACGGCTTAAACTTTCCCCGCTTGGACACTTTCACCTTGGCACAATTAAAACTCTCCCGCGCATTACAAAAGTAGAGAATCAACAGACAGTCCCCTTCTTTCTCTGTTCCCCAACTCAGTTTTACAGGGTTTTTTTTGCCATTCTTTGCTGACGAATTTGGAGCAAAGTCTGATCCGTGTATTGTTAAATCTCTGAAGTGAAGTGGCACTTCAGTTCTCTACACAAAAATACAGACACACACTCACCCACCAATGTCTGTTCTCCCCCGTAGCTGAACAGAAGATTGAAAAAAACAAAAAAACCATTTATTCTAGACTCCACATTTAAGCTATTTCAATGCAATGGACAAGGTCTTCTTAAAAATAAATAAATAAATGTGTTTTTGTGTGTGTGTGTCTCTCTCTCTCTCTATGTCTATGTATGTGTGTGTGTGATTTATTCCACCCACACACCTCTGCCCCAAGGACAGCTTGTTCAAAAAAAAAAAAAAAACAAACCCAAATCCCTCAAACGCTACTATAAAAAAAAGTATTCAACTTCTCAAGTCCCATTATAAAACAGGCACGGAAAGGCCATTCATTTTTTTCTCGTCTTTAAACCTCGCATCTTCGTTCCAGTTACAATTATTCTCTCTCTCTCTCTCTCTCTCTCTCTCTCTCTCTCTCTCTCTCTCTCTCTCTCTCTCTCTCTCTCTCTCTCTCTCTCTCTCTCGTACACACACAGACACACACACAGACACAGACACACACACACACACACCAAAGTCCGCAAACACAGCTTTTATCCAACATTTCCCTGAAAGTTTTATGGTGAAAACCTGCAAGGATGAAAGAGAGAGAGACAGAGAGAGAGAGAGAAAACGGATTTTGCAATTCGCAGAGTTCAGAATTCTTACCTTCTGGTTCTCCTGCCCTGTAAGGGTTGTATTTCGGCTTGGGAGCCACAACCGGAGCGAACTTTTTTGGGGTCTGCTGAGTGGAAACGGAAATGCTGGGGGTCCCAAAACTGTGGGTGGTCTCCATCCTTGCAGTGACGTGCCCCACGGGCTCACTGGGGTTCTTGGGTGGTAGCCATGCTGGGCGAGACATCGCTCAGTTCCTGCGGGAAAAAAGAGGAATTAAAAGGCATAGAACAGAATAGAATAGAATAGAATAGAATAGAATAGAATAGAATAGAATAGAATAGAATAGAATAGAATAGAATAGAATGTATGGGATGGGATGGGATGGGATGGGATGTGACAGGATAGGATAGGACAGGATAGGATAGGATAGAACAGAAATACAGAATAGAATAGAAAATATAGAATAGAATAGAATAGAACAGAAATAAGAATAGAATAGAATAGAATAGAATAGAATAGAATAGAATAGAATAGAATAGAATAGAATAGAATGAAGACTATAATGTATGGGATGGGATAGGATAGGATAGGATAGGATAGGATAGGATAGGATAGAACAGAAATACGGAATAGAATAGAATAGAATAGAATAGAATCAGAGTTGGAAGGGACCTTGGAGGTCATCTAGTCCAACCCTCTGCTCAGGCAGGAAACCCTGTACCATTCCAGACAAATGGTTACCCAATCTCTTCTTAAAAGCTTCCAGGGTTGGAGCATTTGAAATTTTCAAATTACAGATAGTCCTCAAATTAGAATAGAACAGAACAGGACAGAACAAAACAGAATAGAGCCAGAAGAGACCCTGGAGGTCCTCTAGTCCAACCCCCTGCTCTGGCAGGGAACCCTATAACATTCCAGACAAATGGCTGTCCAGTCTCTTCTTAAAAACCTCCACTAATGAAGCAGCCACAACTTCTGGAGGCAGGTGGTTCCACCGGTTAATTGTCCTCCCTGTCAGGAAGTTTCTCCTTAATTCCAGGTGGCTTCTCTCCTTGACTAGTTTCCAACCATTGTTTCTCCTCCTGCCCTCTGGTGCTTTGGAGAATAATGTGACCCCCTCTTCTTTGGGGCAGCCCCTCAAATTTTGGAACACTGCTATCATGTCATCCCTATTTCTTATTTTCTTTAGACCAGCCAAACCCAAGTCCCGCAGTCGTTCTTCGTATATTTTGGTCTCCAGGCCTTGGATCACCTTAGTTGCTCTTCTCTGAATTTTTTCCAAACTCTCCACATCCTTTTTGTGGTAGGGTGATCAAAACTGGCTGCAGCATTCCAGGTGTGGCCTCACTAGGGTCTTATAAAGCGGTACTAATACCTTGCCTGATCTTAGAATTACAATTGCTCATTTAGCCGTCATTCCACATTACCGCGGCAGTGAAAAAAGTGGCCTAAGATCTGTCCTCGCGCTAACGACCGTCGCAGCACCCTCACCACGTATAGGAGTAGTCCTTGGATTTACAACCGTTCATTTAGTCGTGTTTTTTTTTTTCCAGTGCCATTGTTAACTTCAAACGGTCACTAAACAAAGGGACTGGCTGTACATATTTTTTTTTTACAAATTTTATTTATAATACAGTTAAAAACAAACAAACATTGGATTTAACGTGACATTCCAGTATATACATTCTTATCAGATTATTCCACTTTTCGGCTGGACATATTTTAACCCTCCCAGCCTAGATTGTTTACTCCCCGTAATTTGGGGGGGGGGCAGCCCTCACCCCACGTTGTGAAAAAGGACAACCTGTTGTGCAGAAACGCACAACCTCGATTGTGCAGAGGAATCAAACAGAGAATTAAATTTCCAGATCTGGCAGGCCAAAGGTGTATTTGTGATGGATAGCAGACACCCCCTTCCCGCAGCATTTGTTCCCCAGAGAAACGAAAATATTGGCTGAGCTGGAGAGGAGATAAAGCTGTAGTAAGAAAGCGTCTCTGTTCTCAAAAGCCTTGGAAACCTACTTTTTATCGACAGGGGCTGTAATGACCATCAATCACCGCATTGTCAGAAAGGAAAAAAAAAAAGAAGAAGAAGAGAAAATTTCCTACAGCTAGAGAGAAAAATCCAGACGGCTGTGACTAAATGCGTTTGACAGCATTTGGGCTTGGAGAGCGGAAAAGAAAACGTTATTTTACTCTCTGGATAGCAGGTAGTAAGTAGACGATGACCTAAGGTGCGTCTGCTCCCACCCTTCACCGCCCCCCCCCACCACCACAAAGAAAAAGAGAATGGGAAGCTATTCACATCCCTGGGGGTTACTCACATCAAAACAGATAAACCTATACCGTTTGTCTGAAATGGTACATACGGTTTCCTGCTGGAGCAGGGGGGTGGACTAGAAGACCTCCACGGTCCCGTCCAGCCCTAGGATTCTATAATTCTATGATCTGAGGACCCCACAGTTCTTTTCTCCTCCTCCTCCTCCTCCTCTTCCTCCTCCTCCTCCACACATACCCCTCTCTTTTAGCACTGATAATATTACTTAGCTTAGTAATGAAATGTCTACAAGAAAACCACCCAGTTCAGAGAGCATCAAAGACCCCACAGTCCTCCTCCTCCTCTTCCTCCTCCTCCTTCTCTTCCTCCTCCTCCTCCTCCTCCCTGCAAACTCCTCTTCCTTCTGGCACTGATGATGTAACCTAGTTGGGCCATGAAATGTCTGCATGAAAACCACCCAGCTCAGAGAGCACCAAGGACCCCTGAGTCTTCTTCTTCCTCTTCCTCCTCCTCCTCCTCCTCCTCCTCTCTGCAAAGCCCCCTCCCTTCTAGCACTGATGATGTAACCTAGTTGGGTCATGTAACGTCTGCATGAAAAGAATCCAGCCCAGGGAGCACCAGCTTAATACAATTGCAACACAAAAACAAGTGTCAGTAGGAGTAACCTGACAAACCTCAAACAGATAAACCATCAATCTGAGGTCTATAGGGGAAGTCCAAGGCTTTCTTTCAAACCACCACCGTAACAAAGTCGCTTAAGATCATGCAAGACACAGCCTGAGTATCTCGTAGTAAACACAAAACTGGGGAAGAGAGAGACGTTTAGGTGCCAAAGAAGGAGAAAAAAACAAGACAGGACAATGAAGCTGCATGGAATCAAGGTGGTGCCTAAGCAGCACATTTATTTTATCTAATTATTCTATTTATAGGTTGCCCAACCCCTAAGCAGTTCTTCAGCGGTAAGCTCTGGACGCCAAGAAGACCACTAACTAAAAGGGCAAAGAACTAGAGCAAAACCAAAGAAGATTTTAATATTATTATTATTATTTTTTTAAAAAAAATAATACAGGAGTTTCAATTAATTTTAGTTCGAATAACGCTTCCTTTGACACATCTTTCTAAAACCTATCTCATGGGGGCAGTTATATTTAACATGGGTTCATTTGGATCATTTTTTTAATACTGATAATTTTTAGATTTGCACAGAGAGCAGAGCAGTCTGTCTGTCTTTCTGTCTATCTAAGTATCTATCTATCTATCTATCTATCTATCTATCATTATATCTATCTATTTATCTGTCTATCTATCTCTATCACTATCTCTATCTATCTATCCATCCATCCATCTATAAATCTATCTATCTATAAATCACTCTCTCTATGTAGGTCTTTGGTTATTTGGGTTTTCTCCCGCGCTATATCTATCTATCTATCTATCTATCTATCTATCTATCTATCTATCTATCTATCTATCCATCCATCCATCCATCCATCCATCCATCCATCCATCCATCCATCCATCCATCCATCTCTCTCTCTCTCTCTCTCTCTCTCTCTCTCTCTCTCTCTATCTATCTATCTATCTATCTACCTACCTATAAATCACTATCTATCTATCTATCTATCTATCTATCTATCTATCTATCTATCTATCTATCTCTATATCTATCTATCTATCTATCTATCTATCTATCTATCTATCTATCTATCTATCTATCTATCTACCTACCTATAAATCACTATCTATCTATCTATCTATCTATCTATCTATCTATCTATCTATCTATCTATCTATCTATCTATCTATCTCTATCAATCTATCAATAAATCTATATCTATCTTTATGTATTTATGTATCTATGTATCTATCATTATCTATCTATCTATCCATCCATCCATCCATCTATCCATCCATCCATCCATCCATCCATCCATCCATCCATCTATAAATCTATATCTATCTATCTACCAATCTATAAATCACTCTAGCTATCTATCAAGGTGGACAAAGAGGAGGTGAAGGGGGAAAAGGGAGGAGGAGGAGGAGGAGGAGGAGGAGGAGGAGGAGGAGAAGAAGGAGAAGAAGGAGAAGAAGGAGAAGGAGAAGGAGAAGGAGAAGGAGAAGAAGAAGAAGAAGAAGAAGAAGAAGAAGAAGAAGAAGAAGAAGAAGGAGAAGGAGAAGAAGGAGAAGAAGGAGAAGAAGGGGATTTATAAATAACTTTCCCTTCCTTTCTTAACTCAGAGGCGCAACAGTGGGGAAGTTCTGGAAGGGACTCTGCCAGCAGGCCAAATGTTCCCTTTTTCACATTTTCTTGCACAAGATGGGCGAGTCTTTTCCTGCCAGGCTCCTAGCCCCACAGCTTGACTTCCTTGGATGGGCTGAACTGCTCACAAACTTCCCATTGTACAACTCTCTCTGGTGGGTGGGAGGCCTTTGGACCTCAAAACCCACAAATTTCTTTCAGGAAATGCAGGAGCTCTGGAGAAGCCTGCAAGGGGAAGTGGAGGAACCACAACCAAGAGGGCAGCTCTGGACCCCATCTGGGCTCCTTTCGACCCACCCTCCCTAAGGAAGGTCCTGGGAAGGCCACCCCTGAAATCTCAGCCAGCCTCTTAACGGAAGGACACAGCTGAAAGGGACCTGGGAGGTCTTCTAGTCCAACCCCGTGCCCAAGATCACAGAATCCTAGGGCTGGAAGGGACCTTGGAGGTCTTCAAACCAACCCCCTGGCCAAGATCATAGAATCCTAGGGCTGGAAGGGACCTTGGAGGTCTTCTAGACCAACCCCCTGGCAGAGATCACAGAATCCTAGGGCTGGAAGGGATCTTGGAGGTCTTCTAGACCAGCCCCCTGCCCTAGATCATGGAATCCTAGGGCTGGAAGGACCCTTGGAGGTCTTCTAGTCCATTCCCCTGACCAAGACCATAGAATCCTAGGGATGGAAGGGACCTTGGAGGTCTTCTAGACCAATCCCCTGCCCTAGATCATGGAATACTAGGGCTGGAAGGGATCTTGGAGGTCGTCTAGACCAATCCCCTGGCCAAGATCATAGAATCCTAGGGATGGAAGGGCCCTTGGAGGTCTTCTTGTCCAACCCCCTGAGCAAGATCATAGAATGCTAGGGCTGAAAGGGACCTTGGAGGTCTTCTAGTCCAGCCCCTGGCAAAGATCATAGAAAAATAGTGCTGGAAGGGACCTTGGAGGTCTTCTAGTCCAGCCCCTTGCAAAGATGATAGAATAATAGGGCTGGAAGGGACCTTGGAGGTCTTCTAGTCCAGCCCCTGATAAAGATCATAGAATAATAGGTCTGGAAGGGACCTTGGAGGTCTTCTAGTCCAGTCCCCTGCCCTAGATCATGGAATCCCAGGGCTGGGTGGTCCCTTGGAGGTCATCTAGTCCAACCCGCTGCTCAGGCAGGAATCCCTCTACCATTTCAGACAAATGGCTGTCCAATGTCTTCTTCAAAAGCGTCCACAACCTCTGCAGGGAAGATGCCAAGCTGAGAAACTCCGAAGTTTATTGTTCTTCAAATCTCTTATTTACCTCACAGTGAGGAGAAAAGAATGCTTCAGCCCACCTCGGCAAATAATTTTTCAACCGAGGGAAACGTGATGCTTGAGTTGGGCCAAACTCTCTTTGTTTTTCTTAGCCGCGTACAGATGGCTCAATTTCTCTCTTTGGATCCTCTACACAGCCTTGCAAATAATCAATGTTTTCCTCTCAAAACGGCAAACGGGAGGCACGGTGCCATTTTACAATCGGCGCCGCCAGCTGAAGCTCGCTTAGGGCAGTTCACGGAAACCCAGTTATATTTATAAATGTTCCGGTTTTCTCCTCTCGGCTCAGCTACTAAAACAAGGGATGCACAGCAACAGACGAAGAGGGATGGAGAGGAGGGGACCATCTGTGGGCTGCGCCCAGTTGGACAAGCCGCACTCAAGGCAGCTGAGGATCACTTGAGAGAAAGGACCATCTGGAGAACGAAGGACGTTGCAGAAGAGGGTTGGTAGCCACCTGCTCGGACCAGAATGGCACAACTGAGGGTGTGGCATCAAGCAAGGCTCCCTTGCAAAGCTATGTTGCAGAGGGTCCAATGACTTTGATCCCCTAGACTTTAGGATAGGAAGGGATGGGATGGGATGGGATGGGATGGGAGGGGAGGGGAGGGGATGGGATGGGATGGGGTAGGATAGGATAGGATAGGATAGGATAGGACAGGACAGGACAGGACAGGACAGGACAGGACTAGGAGAATAGAGTAGAGTAGGGTAGGGTAGGGTAGGATAGGATAGGATAGGACAGGACAGGATAGGACAGGACTAGGAGAGTAGAGTAGAGTAGAGTAGAGTAGAGTAGAGTAGAGTAGAGTAGAGTAGAGTAGAGTAGAGTAGAGTAGAGTAGAGTAGAGTAGAGTAAAGTAGACTAGGATAGGATAGGATAGGATAGGATAGGATAGGACAGGATAGGACAGGACTAGGAGAGTAGAGTAGAGTAGAATAGTAGAGTAGAGTAGAGTAGAGTAAAGTAGACTAGGATAGGATAGGATAGGATAGGATAGGATAGGACAGGACAGGATAGGATAGGATAGGACAGGATAGGACAGGACTAGGAGAGTGGAGTAGAGTAGAATAGAGTAGAGTAGAGTAGAGTAAAGTAGACTAGGATAGGATAGGATAGGATAGGATAGGATAGGATAGGACAGGACAGGATAGGATAGGACAGGATAGGACAGGACTAGGAGAGTAGAGTAGAGTAGAATAGTAGAGTAGAGTAGAGTAGAGTAAAGTAGACTAGGATAGGATAGGATAGGATAGGATAGGACAGGACAGGATAGGATAGGATAGGACAGGATAGGACAGGACTAGGAGAGTAGAGTAGAGTAGAATAGAGTAGAGTAGAGTAGAGTAAAGTAGACTAGGATAGGATAGGATAGGATAGGATAGGACAGGACAGGATAGGATAGGATAGGACAGGATAGGACAGGACTAGGAGAGTGGAGTAGAGTAGAATAGAGTAGAGTAGAGTAGAGTAAAGTAGACTAGGATAGGATAGGATAGGATAGGATAGGACAGGACAGGACTAGGAGAGTAGAGTAGAGTAGAATAGAGTAGAGTAGAGTAGAGTAAAGTAGACTAGGATAGGATAGGATAGGACAGGACAGGACAGGACAGGATAGGACAGGATAGGACAGGATAGGACAGGACTAGGAGAGTGGAGTAGAGTAGAATAGAGTAGAGTAGAGTAGAGTAAAGTAGACTAGGATAGGATAGGATAGGATAGGATAGGACAGGACAGGATAGGATAGGATAGGATAGGATAGGATAGGATAGGACAGGATAGGACAGGACTAGGAGAGTAGAGTAGAGTAGAATAGAGTAGAGTAGAGTAGAGTAAAGTAGACTAGGATAGGATAGGATAGGATAGGATAGGACAGGACAGGATAGGATAGGATAGGATAGGACAGGATAGGACAGGACTAGGAGAGTAGAGTAGAGTAGAATAGAGTAGAGTAGAGTAGAGTAAAGTAGACTAGGATAGGATAGGATAGGACAGGACAGGACAGGACAGGACTAGGAGAATAGAGTAGAGTAGGGTAGGGTAGGGTAGGATAGGATAGGATAGGACTAGGAGAGTAGAGTGGAGTGGAGTGGAGAATGGAATGGAATAGAATAGAATAGAATAACAGAGTTGGAAGGGACTTTGGAGGTCATCTGTCCAACCCCCTGCTCAGGCAGGAGACCCTAGACCATTTCAGACCAATGGCTGTCCAGTCTCTTCTTGAAAACCTCCAGTGTTGGAACATTCACAACTTCTGGAGGCGGGTTGTTCCACTGGTTCATTGTTCTAACTGTCAGGAAGTTTCTTCTTAGTTCTAGGTGGCTTCTCTAGTTCTAGACTGTTAGGATTGATCAGCTTCTTCTCAGTTTGAAGAAACCTTTCGTTCAAAGGTGCCTCCATGGATGGGGAGAATTCAGATTCAGAAGGATCTGGACAGACTTGAACACTGGGCACTATCTAGCGAAATGAAATTCAGTGGTGAAAAAAGTAAGGTTCTACATTTAGGCAAGAAAAACCAAATGCACAGCTATAGCATAGGGGGTACCTTGCTCAATAGTAGTAACTGTGAGAGGGACCTCGGAGTCCTAGTGGACAATCACTTAAATAGGAGCCAGCCGTGGGCTGCAACTGCCCAAAAGGCCAACACAGTGCTAGGCTGCATGAACAGAGGGAGAGAATCAAGATCACGTGAAGTGTTAATACCACTCTTCAATGCCTTGGTAAGGCCACACCTGGAATACTGCATCCAGTTTTGGTAACCACCATGTAAAAAAGATGTTGAGACTCTAGAAAGAGTACAGAGAAGAGCAACAAAGAGGATTAGGGGACTGGAGGCTAAAGCATATAAGGAACGGTTGCTGGAATTGGGTATGTCTAGTTTAATGAAGAGAAGGACGAGGGGGGACAGGATAGCAGTTGAGGGGCTGCCCCAAAGAAGAGAGAGTCAAGCTGTTCTCCGAAACACCTGAAGGCAGGACAAGAAACAACGGATGGAAACTAATTAAGAAGTGAAGCAACCTGGAATTAAGGAGAATCTTCCTAACAGGAAGAACAATTAACTAGTGGGACAACCTGCTTCCAGAAGTTGTGAATGCTCCAACACTGGAGGCTTTTAAGAAGAGACTGGATAAACCAGTGGTTCTCAACCTGAGGGTCGGGACCCCATTTGGGGTCGAACAACCATTTCACGGGGGTCGCCAAACAACGCAGTCCGCCATTTTTTCCCCCTTTTCCTTAGCTGTGCTCCTCCCTTTTATTCTATTGGCTTTTGAAAGCCAATAGAATAGGACTCTCTTGAATAGAGTCTAATTCTGTTGGCTTTCAAAAGCCAATAGGAATTGTCCAGGCTGTCTCTGCCCTGCCGAGCCCGCCAAAAGTCCCATTCTGCAAACGGTGCTGCACCAGTTGAGTAATCCTCGACTTACGACCGGTTGAGTAGTCCTCGACTTATGACCGGTTGGGGGTCGCGGCATTAAAAAGGTTGAGAACCACTGGGATAAACACTTGTCTGGAATGGTATAAGGTCTCCTGCTTGAGCAGGGGGGTGGATTGGAAGACCTCCCAAGTCCCGTCCAGCCCTAAGAGTCAATGTTCTATCTATGTTCTTCCCCAAACTGGTTTCACATCTAAGTCTTACTCGTATATTTCTGGGCCAAAGTTCACAGTGCTGGCGCTGACCACTTCCCCAAAGGAGAGAAGATCTCCGCAGCCCACCCAGGTTCCCATTAAAGCAGAGGTCGGCTTCTTTCTGTTTTCTAAAATGGAACTTTCGTTTCTGCCCAAAACCGGAAGTGCAAAAAGCAGACTAGAAAATGAAAGTCCCCCCCCCTTTATTTTTTTTGCAGCACCGAAAACAGCTGCAAGAACAGACTAGGGGAGAAACCCCCCCACCCCATGGACTGAAATCCTCGAAGCCTCGCCAACTTTTGGGTGAGAATTTGTTCTCTGTGATTTTTTTTTGGGGGGGGGTACTTTATTTTTAAATAATTGAATGGCTGTTTCAAGGGACTTTCAAGGCCATCTGGTTCACCCTCTCCCAGCAGATGGCAGGCCACCTCTGCTTCGATGCCACCGTTGAAGAATCCAGCACCAAGAGGCATCCGTCCCGTTGCGTAACAGCATTTAAAATCTACTTTTTTGTCATTTCAGTCAGAGAATGAAAGAATCCTCGATAGATAGATAGATAGATAAATAGATGATAAATATATATAGATAATAGAGATATAGATAGATAGATAGATAGATAGATAGATAGATAGATAGACAGATAGATAAATAGATGATAAATATATACAGATAATAGAGATAGATAGATAGATAGATAGATAGATAGATAGATAGATAGATAGATAGATAGATAGATAAATAGATGATAAATATATATAGATAATAGAGATATAGATAGATAGATAGATAGATAGATAGATAGATAGATAGATAGATAGATGATAAATATATATATAGATAATATAGATAGATAGAGATAGATAGATAGAGATAGATAGACAGACAGATAGATAGATGATAAATATAGATAGATAGATAGATAGATAGATAGATAGATAGACAGATAGATAAATAGATGATAAATATATATAGATAATAGAGATAGATAGATAGATAGATAGATAGATAAATAGATGATAAATATATATAGATAATAGAGATATAGATAGATAGATAGATAGATAGACAGATAGATAAATAGATGATAAATATATACAGATAATAGAGATAGATAGATAGATAGATAGATAGATAGATAAATAGATGATAAATATATATAGATAATAGAGATATAGATAGATAGATAGATAGATAGATAGATAGATAGATAGATAGATAGATAGATGATAAATATATATATAGATAATATAGATAGATAGAGATAGATAGATAGATAGAGATAGACAGACAGATAGATAGATGATAAATATAGATAGATAGATAGATAGATAGATAGATAGATAGATAGATAGATAGATAGATAGATAGATAGATAGATAGATAGATAAAGACAGGCAGATATATAGATGATACAGAGATAGAGACAGATAGATAAATAGATGATAAATATAGAAAGATAATAAATAGATATAGATAGATAGAGAGATGATAGATGATAGACAGATAGATAATAGATGAAGAGATAGATGAGAAAGAGAAATGATAGAGAGATAGATGATAGATAGATAACAGACGAAGAGAGAGATGAGAGAGAAATGATAGATAAATAAATAGATATAGAGAGAGATATACAGAGATATAGATAAAGATAGATGATAGATAATAGACAGACAGACACATAGACACATAGATAGATAATAGACAGACAGATAGATAGGTAGGTAGGTAGGTAGGTAGGCAGGCAGACTGACAGACAGACAGACAGACAGACAGACAAGGTAGATATAGAGATAGACAGATAGAGATAGAGACAGATAAATAATAGATAGAGATATATAGATAGATAGATATAGAGAAAGATGATAGATAGATAGATAGATAGATAGATAGATAGATAGATAGATAGATAGATAGATAGATAGATAGATAGCCTGAGCACAATGGCACACATTAAAAATGAAATTTAGTTGCTTGCTCTCAGAGTGTACACATACATAACACACTTTTAAACATACTGTATACAACGTATGTATAGATCTACACCCTTACATATAAGTAACACAGGAATATTAATCACTGTCCATCTTGAAATAACAGAAGGAGGAGGCCTGCTATACAGTTATATAAATGCATTAGAAACCAACGTACATAGGCTTGAGTAATATTTACATTGGCTAGCTATGTATAGAATTGCGACTCTTAATTGCCGTGAGATATTATTATACTTTTTTCCCTTTCTTCTGTTGTGTTTTTCCCCTCACTTTTTAAAGCTCTTTTTCATGCCTAGTTTCTGTAGCTAATTGCATTATAATTATCTCCTATTTTGACTCTTTTTTTTCTTCTTCTTTTTCTGTTATTTTTTTTAAAAAATAAATTTAAAAGGCACACCTGCCCGTCTCTTTGCAAAGGGTGGGGCCTACTTAGTAGCTCCTGCGAAAATATAGGTCAGTCCTCGACCTATGGCCACTATTGAGCCCCAAAATTTTGATCGTTAAGTGAGACATTAGCTTAAGTGAGTTTTGCCCCATTTTACGACCTGTCTTGCCCCGGCTGTTAAGTTAGTCTCTGCAGCTGATAAGTTTGCAACCCGGTCGTTTTGCATGTCAGACCCCCCCGCAACGCTGCGACCGTCGTAACTGTGAGTCCGTAGCCTAGCACCCGAATTTTGATCTCGGGATCCTTGGGGATGCCACGACCGTTGTAACTGCGAGGATTGGTCGCAAGTCACCTTTTTCAGTGGGGTTGTTAACTTTGAACGGTCACAAAATGAATTGTTGTACACCTCGAGGATTATCTGTAGTTTTAGAATTAATGGGGAGGCTGGGGGAGGGGTAGTGAGGACCCCCAGGGCTCCCTTTGAGCCACCCCCTTCTCTGGCTGCTCCCGTTCAAACTTGGGAAGATGCTGCAGAAGACAAGCAGGTCCTCGGACTTACAACCTCACAGCATTGCCACAGTCACGGGATCAAACTCTGGGTGCTGGCCAACCAGCATGTATTTAAGACACTTGCGGCGTCCTGGGATCACGTGATCCCAATTTGGGACTTTCCTAGCCAGCTTAGGAAAAAGCAAAGTCAATGGGGGAAGCTGGGTTCACTTAGCAACTGCTTGATTCATTTAACGACGGTGACAAACACACACACACACAGAAAATATCCTCAGCTCCAAGACAGGGTTAGGGGTTAACCTCTGCTTTGGATCCGAAGCCCGGCACAATCTGCCTTCCAGACGTCCTGCCTCCGGGGTTTGGGACAGGTAGGAGGGAAAAGAAAGAAAGAAAGAAAGAAAGAAAGAAAGAAAGAAAGAAAGAAAGAAAGAAAGAAAGGGGAAGGGAAGGGAAGGAAAGGAAAGGAATGAAGATAGAAAAGCAAAGAAATGGGAATGAGAGGAAGGAAGGAAGGAAGGAACGAAGAAAGGAAAGAAGGAAGGAAGGAAGGAAGGAAGGAAGGAAGGAAGGAAGGAAGGAAGGAAGGAAGGAAGGAAGGGGAAAAGCAAGGAAATGGGAATGAGAGAAAGGATGGAAGGAAGAATGAAAAGAAGGAAGGAAGGAAGGAAGATAGGAAAAGCAAGGAAATGGGAATGAGAGGGAGGAAGGAAGGAAGGAATGAAGGAAAGGGAAGGAAGGAAGGAAGGAAGAAGAAAAGCAAGGAAATGAGAATAAGAGGAAGGAAGGAAGGAATATAAAAAAGTAGGAAATGGGAATGAGAGGAAGGAAGGAAGGAGGGAAAGAAGGAAGGAAAGAAGGAAGAAAGATAGAAAAGCAAGGAAATGGGAATAAGAGGAAGGAAGGAAGGAAGATAAGAAAAACAAGGAAATGAGAATGCGGAAAGAAGGAAGGAAAGAAAGAAAGAAGGAAACGGGAATGAGAGGAAGGAAGGAAGATAGAAAATGCAAGGAAATGGGAATGGGAGGAAGGAAGGAAGGAAGGAAGGAAGGGGAAGGAAGGAAGGAAGATAAGAAAGAAAGAAAGAAAGAAAGAAAGAAAGAAAGAAAGAAAGAAAAGAAAGAAAACAAGAAAGAAAGGGAGGGATAAAGGAAAGAAGGAAAGAAGGAATGAAAAGGAACTTGAGACACCCAGCCAGGCGAAATCCATTCTCTGCAATCCTCCTGTGAGGAACAAACTCCCATGTCAAACCAGGAAAGGCAAACGGGAACACACTGACACTTCATATTTTTATAACTGACATTCTGATTCATTACTGCAAATAGCAACTCACGCTCAATATTGTGACAGAATGGGGGGGGGAGATTTGGGGGGGGCGGCTTTCTTTTCTCGGTTTCAGATGCTCCAGGTTTCCCCCCCCCCCAGCCTGTCTTGAGGTCTGCGTTCACAGATGGAGAAAAGAGACGGACCGGCCGGCAGACGGAGGGACAGAAGGGAAAGCTGACTCAGCCCAGGAGCACCTCAGCGAACATCTCAGATGCTTTGTGGACACCCAACCGACTCTGCCGGAAAAAAAAAGCTCTCCAAGAACTTGGGAATCCAATCTGGAATCCACCCTGGAGGGAGAGGCCTTGGCCAGATCATTTTCAAATCTTTTTGCAACAGAGGCTTTGCAAAAAAAAAAAAAAGTGCAGAGAAGAGCAACTTAAGATGGTTAAAGGCCTGGAAGCAAAAACATTCAAAGAACCATGGCTGGAATTGGGACTGTCTAGTTCAGGGGTAGGCAACCTTGGCTCTTTTATGACTGGCGGACTTCAACTCCCAGAATTCCTGAGCCAGCGTGGGGAACTATGGCCCCTTCATGACTGGTGGACTTCAACTCCCAGAATTCCTGAGCCAGCATGGGGGAACTATGGCCCCTTCATGACTCGTGGACTTCAACTCCCAGAATTCCTCAGCCAGCATCAGGGAACTATGGCCCCTTCATGACTGGTGGACTTCAACTCCCAGAATTCCTGAGCCAGCATGGGGAAACTATGGCCCCTTCATGGCTTGTGGACTTCAACTCTCAGAATTCCTCAGCCAGCATGAGGGAACTATGGCCCCTTCATGGCTTGTGGACTTCAACTCCCAGAATTCCTGAGCCAGCATGGGGGAACTATGGCCCCTTCATGACTCATGGACTTCAACTCCCAGAATTCCTGAGCCAGCATGGGGGAACTATGGCCCCTTCATGACTGGTGGACTTCAACTCCCAGAATTCCTGAGCCAGCGTGGGGAACTATGGCCCCTTCATGACTGGTGGACTTCAACTCCCAGAATTCCTGAGCCAGCGTGGGGAACTATGGCCCCTTCATGACTGGTGGACTTCAACTCCCAGAATTCCTGAGCCAGCGTGGGGAACTATGGCCCCTTCATGACTGGTGGACTTCAACTCCCAGAATTCCTCAGCCAGCATGGCTCAACTTGGAAACCTCTCCCTTTCCCCTCAGCGTGGCTGGCTCAGGAATTCTAGGAGTTGGAGTCCACGAGTCATGAAGGGGCCATAGTTCCCCCATGCTGGCTCAGGAATTCTGGGAGTTGAAGTCCATGAGTCATAAAAGAGCAAAGATTGCCTACCCTGGTCTAGAGTCTCCTGCTTGAGCAGGGGGATGGACTAGAAGCCCTCCAAGGTCCCTTCCAGCTCTATTCTATATATTATGTTCTAGTGAAGAGAAGGACCAGGGGGACATGATAGCCATGCTCCAGGATCTCAGGGGCTGCCCCAAAGAAGAGGGAGTCAAGCTCTTCTCCAAAGCGCCTGAAGGCAGGACAAGAAGCAACGGGTGGAAACTCATCAAGGAGAGAAGCAACCTGGAACTAAGGAGAAACTTCCAGACAGTGAGAACAATTCACCAATTGTGCCATTTCCTGGACCGGGAGACTTTACTCACGGGCACTCTCACCAAGGTCACTTCCTGTATTGACTACTGCACTGTGCTCTACATGGGGCCTCCCTTGAAGATTACTTCAACTCGTCCAGAATGCAGCAGTGCACACAGTAAGGGAGGGGGGGGGGTCCAAGGTCTGCCGATGGGATCTAGGAAGCGGGCCTTTTCCGGGGCAGCCCCCCCACCCCATGGAAAGCCCTTTGCCCAGAAGCCTCTGCCAGGCCTTCAAGGCCCCGATTTCCCTCCAAGCGCGGATGGCTGCACGCGAGGCGGGGGCTTGGTGCCAGGACTGCGTTGCTTTTCACATTTTAATCTGTTTTAATCTGTTTCGTTTTATAGCTTTGATATGATTTCATAGATTGTTTTAACTCTGAGCTGGGAGCCGCCCAGAGCTGGTTAGAAGATGGGTCTTTCTTTCTTTCTTTCTTTCTTTCTTTCTTTCTTTCTTTCTTTCTTTCTTTCTTTCTTTCTTTCTTTCTTTCTTTTCCCTGTTTTTCTTTCTTTCCTTCCTTTCTTCTTGCTTTCTCTTTCTTTCTTTCTACTTGCTTTCTCATTCTTTCTTTCTTCCTCCCTGTTTTCTCTTTCTTTCTTTCTTTCTTTCTTTCTTTCTTTCTTTCTTTCTTTTTCTTTTCTCCCTCCATTTTTTCTTTCTTTCTTTCTCTTTCTTTCTTTCTTTGATTGCTTTCTCATCTTTCTTTTTTTTCCTCTCCCTCCATTTTCTTTCTTCTATTCTTTCTTTCTTTCTTCTTTCTTTTTTCTTCTTTCTTTCTTTTTCTTTCTTTCTTTTCCCTGTTTTTCTTTCTTTCCTTTCTACTTGCTTTCTCATTATTTCTTTCTTCTTCCCTGTTTTCTTTCTTTCTTTCTTTTCTCCCTCCATTTTTTCTTTCTTTCTTTCTCTTTCTTTCTTTGCTTTTTCATTTCTTTTTTTCTCTCCCTCCATTTTCTTTCTTCTATTCTTTCTTTCTTTTTTCTTTCTTTTTCTACTTTGTTTTCTTTTTATCCTTCCTTCCGTTTCCTTTCTATCTACTCCTTTCTTTCTTTCTTTCTTTCTTTCTTTCTTTCTTTCTTTCTTTCTTTCTTTCCTTCTCTCTCTCTCTCTCTCTCTCTCTCTCTCTCTCTCTCTCTCTCTCTCTCTCTCTCTCTCTCTCTTCTTCATTTTATTTTCTTTTTTTCCTATACAGCTGCCCAACTCACCAATAGCTGACTCCTGGCGTGCTTACAACATTTCACAATTTTTAAAAACTCCAGCACATCACAGGAACCCCCCTAAGCAAAACCTCCACAGCTACCATCCCCACAGCAGCCGACAACTAGAGATCTAAACACTTCCAATAAATAACTCAGTTTCCCCTCTGGTGCTCAGAGCAAAGTGCACGCCCTCCCAGCCACCCTCGGGCTCCACGCTCTCTTGCATCCCAGGTGACCTCTGACCTTGCCCTTCCGGGCGTCCTGCTAAAGGCCCCTCTGAAAGCAAGAGATCCCCTCTTCCTCCAAGCATGCCCGTGTGCGCACCCACCCACCCACACACACACACACAAATGGGCACTCCAGCCACCGGCCTCCTTTGCAGGGGCTGGGGAAAGCCGTGCACGAACGTTCCCGAAAACCGGTGCGGATCACAGCCGGCGGCATCGGCTTCCACGGGCGCCGCTTCGCCGCGCTCCCCATTTCCCCGCCTGGCACCCTGCGGAGTCTTGCAGGAAGCCGAGTCGCCATGCTGGTCTAGCCAGCCACCCAACGCAGACTGGCATCCATCCTAATTTGTCCAGGCCCCAATATGTTTTCCTGAAAAGGCCCATATGCTTCCCCGCAGCTCCCCATATGCTTTCGGAAGAAGGAGAGCGAAAACACTGCCTTGCTCAGGCGGCACCCAGCGAGAGGCATTTGGGGAGGGATGGTGTCTCTTTGTGTTTGTGTGTCTCTGTGTTTGTGTGTGCGTGCGTGCAAGGAACCCAGCGCGGAGGGAGAGTTGGCACTGTCACAACACCAGGGTGAAATGGCTTCGGGCTCCGAGCAAAAGCGGAATAACGAAGCATCGACGGAGCAAAAACTCAACCGTTCTCCTCACCAGGATTTGCTGGCTTGCAAGTTTCGTAATCAAAAAGTCGTCCTCGACTTACGACAGTTTTGTTTAGTGCAGTGGTTCTCAACCTGTGGGTCGGGACCCCATTTGGGGTCGAACGACCATTTCACGGGGGTCGCCAAACAACACAGTCCGCCATTTTTTCCCCCCTTTTCCTTAGCTGTGCTACTCCCTTTTATTCTATTGGCTTTTGAAAGCCAATAGAAGAGACTCTCTTGAATAGAGTCTAATTCTATTGGCTTTCCAAAGCCAATAGGAATTGTCCAGGCTGTCTCTGCCCTGCTGAGCCCGCCAAAAGTCCCATTCTGCAAACGGTGCTGCACCAGTTGAGTAGTCCTCAACTTACAACCGGTTGAGTAGTCCTCGACTTACGACTGGTTGGGGGTCACGGCATTAAAAAGGTTGAGAACCACTGGTTTAGTGACCGTTGGATGTTGCAACGGGCACTGTTTTTCACGGTTACGACCGTTGTAGCATCCCCGCAGTCAGAATTCAGACGTCTGACAACTGACTCCTATTTATGACTGTCGCAGCATCCCCAGGAGTCGCCTGATCCCCTTTTGCGACTTCCTGACAAGCAATGTCCATGAGGAATAGCCAGATTCACTTAATGACCATGTGACTTGACAGCTGCCGTGATTCTCTTAACGACGGTGGCAAGAAAAGTCGTAAAAACGGAACGAAACTCCCTTAACAAACGTCTTTCTTGGCTGTGGAAATTTTGGGGTCAATTGTGGTCGTAAGTCGGGGATTCCTTGCACTCGGAATTCAGATGCCAGCGGTCCTCGATTTACAACGACAATCGAGGGCAGAATTTCCATTGCTAAGCAAGGGGCTCGTTAAGTGAGTTTGCGTCCAGTTTTACCATCTTTTTTTTGCCCTGGTCACTGCAGTTGTTAAGGGAATCGCTCCGCCGCTAAGCAAATCTGGCTTCTCCTCATTGGCTTAGCTTGTCGGAAGCCAACTGGGAAGGTCGCAAAAGGGGATCACGTGACCCTGCAACCGCCACAAGTACATGCCAGTTGCCAAGCGTCAGGATCTTGATCACGTGACCACAAGGATGCCGCAACCGACGTTAAGCGTGAGAAACGGTCGTTGGTTTCGGTGCTGTTCTAACTTTGAACGGTCGCTAAAAAAAGGTTGTTTAAACGAGGATTAGACCTGGTGGCAAGCCAAGAGCCGTCAAGGACTGACCTGCATGGGGGTTGGACTAGAAGACCTCCAAGGTCCCTTCCGGCTTTAGTTTGCTTTAGTCTAGCCCAGTGGTGGCGAACCTTTTAGAGACCGAGTGCCCAAACTGCAACCCAAAACCCACTTATGTATCACTGGGTGCCGGGTGGGTGTGGCCCACTGGGTGGGCGTGGCTGTGGTGGTCATGGCAGACTGGTTGGGTGTCGCCAAGGTGGGCATGGTCACCTCGATGTTGCTCGTGGGGAGGGATGCCTGTGGGGGCCGGGCAGGGTTGGGGGAGATCCAGGGGGTCTCTGACAGGTCTCTGGGGCGGTGGGCAGGAGATGCGTCCTGCGGGGTGAGGCGAGGCAAGGCGAGGCAGGGCGGGGGTGCCATTGTCGCAGGGCAAGGTGACCTGACACCATCGGCCCCCGCACACAGAGGCCAGCGAGCGTATGGGGGCCGACAGTGTCCGTCAGCAGCCACAGCCTGCAGCCCGTCGTTGACGGTGGGGCTCCGCAGCCCTCCGCCAGCAGTTCAGAGAAGCCGCCTCTGAGCTGGACAGCCGGCCGACAGCTGAGGAGGCGATGCAGTGGGTCGTGCCCGGGAAAAGGAGAGCATGCGAGGCCAGGAGGGATGGGACGGGGGGAGGGAAACCAGCCATGTTGGGATGCATCCGTCCACATGGGACCTCGGTGAGTTAACAGGCGGCTGGTTGAAGAGAGACGGTTGCCATCCCCGGGGCATGGCGCACGTGCCCACAGAGAGGGCTCCGAGTGCCACCCCTGGCACGCGTGCCAAAGGTTCGCCACCACTGGTCTAGCCTCTGCCTGTACCTTGTGACACAATCCCCTCCTTGCAAAAACGTCGCGCTTCAGGCGGCCAGATGTTTGCAAGAATGGACCCCCAGTGACCCCCATTTGCTCCTATGGTCGTTGGCTGGCCCCGTGCACGGCCACCTGTGGTTCATTTACCCACCAGGGCAAGAATGGTTGTAAAACCAGGCGCCCCTGCTTTAAAATCCACCTTGCTTAGCAGCGGGAATTCCCCTCCCATTCTTGGTCGTAACCCGAGGACTACCTGCAGTCCACCGGGTGGTTTTTTGGGGGGGGGGGGTCTCCTGTGAATCTTTGCAGCCCTTTCCCAAAGGCAGGTTACACAATTCTCTCGTGTTGCAAAAGGCTCACGCTTCATCCAGGTGTTTGCAAGAGACCTGCAGGAGGCCGGAGAAGGCGCGGGTGGGTGGGCAGGGGCTGGAAGGGACGCCCCCCGCAGGGACCCTGGTTTAGCCCCTCGATCGGTCCCGTTGCCTCCCCCCCGCGCCCCTCCGCCTCGCCCGGCTGACCGTCAGGACGGGTGAAGCACTTTGTTTACCACGCAAGGCTTTTGTGGACGTTAATAAAGGCCGTGTTGGAGTGGCAGGTGGATGGGGGGGGGGATCTGGTCCGAGGCCCCCGCTTTGCAGTTGCCCGGATACGCGGGCGAAGGGCTCGGATGCTAATTCTATCTACTCTATTCTATTTCATTCTGTTCCATATTTTCTGTTCCATTCCGTTCCGTTCCATTCCATATTTTCTATTCTATTCTATTCTATTCTATTCTATTCTATTCTATTCTATTCTATTCTATTCTATTCTATTCTATTGTTCTGTTCTATTCCATTCCATATTTTCAATTCTATTCCATTCCATTCCATATTTTCCATTCTATTCTATTCTGTTCCATTCCATTACATATTTTCTATTCTATTCTATTCTATTCTATTCTATTCTATTCTATTCTATTCTATTCTATTCTATTCTATTCTATTCTATTCTATTCCATTCCATATTTTCTATTGTTCTGTTCCATTCCATTCCATTCCATATTTTCAATTCTATTCCGTTCTATTCCATTCTATTCCAGTCCATATTTTCTATTCTATTCTATTCTATCTATTCTATTCTATTCTATTCTATTCTATTCTATTCTATTCTATTCTATCCTATCCTATCCTATCCTATTCTATTCTATATTCTATATTCTATATTTTATTCTATTCTATTCTATTTCTATTTCTATTCTTTCTCTATTCTTTTCTATTTCTATTCTATTCTATTTCATTCTATTCTATTCTTGCCACGGTTGTTAACTGAATCACAGTGATTGCTAAGTAGATCACACGATTGTTAAGTGAATCTGGATTCCTGCATTAGATTGGTTGAGAAGGTTGTAAAAGACGATCCTGGATTGTTGCAATCATTATAAATATATACAGGCAGTCCTCAACTTACAATGGTTCATTTAGTGACCGTTCTAAACTGCAACAGCTTGGGAAAAAGGGATGTAGGACTGTTTTACATGCTTACGACTGTCACAGCATCCCCAGAGTTACGTGATCAAACTTCGGACGCTTGGCAACCAGCTCGTTCGTACATACGACGGTCGCAGTGTCCCCGTTTGTGTCCACACGATTCATTTAACAACCACAGTGATTCGCTTAACAACCACGGCCAAAACAAGTGTCATCAAATCAGGTTCGCTGAACAAGCGCCTTTGCCTGGCGCTGGAAATCCTTCTTCCAATGGCGGTTGTAAGCCGAGGACGACCGGTACAAGTAGCCCTCAACTGACCACCGCAACCGAGCCTAAAATTTCGGTCGCCACGTGAAACATTTGTGAAGTGAATTTTTGCCCCGTTTTACGTCCTTTCCCGGCACCGTTCAGCGAATCCCTGTAGTCGTTAAGCCAATAACAAGGCTGTTAAGTGAATCTGGCAACCCCTGTGGACTTCGTCGCAAACGGAGATCACGTGACTGCGGGACGCTGCAACTGACATAAGTCCGTGCCAGTTGCCAAGCCTCTGTGGGGAATGCTGCAAGGGGCCGTTAAGTGTGACAAACGGTCCTTCTTCCCCCCTGCCCTTGTACAAACGGTCACTAAGCGAACTGTCGTAAGTCGAGGGCTAGCTGTCGTTGCCCTCTCAAGCATCTTCTCCAGCCCTCACTCCCCCCCCCCACAAGCTGCCTCTGGGGGTCTTGGCAGAGAAACCAGGGACCAAAGAGACGGGGTGGCTGGAATGGGACCCCGGGGGTCTCTCAGCCACGCCCCCTCCCCTTCCTCCCCACCGCGAGGCCGATTTCCCAGCTCCGATGACAGCTCAGCTCCGACAAATGTGCGATGCACCCCCTTGTTCCATGTCTAAATATACGCCGGTTGTCATGACAACCGGAGGGAGAGTGATGGATCTCGCGCACATCCTGTATCCCTCTTAATTGTCAGCCTCTGGGGACTGACTCAGACGAGGGACGGCGGAGACGGCTGGCTACCATGGTTACCACCGGCGTCCAGGTCCAGGTGCCGGAGAGACGCACAGGCAGGAGGTGGGCGCACCGCAACTGGGCACTGCTTGGGCCTCTCAGGTGCGCAGAGTGGAGCCCAGAAGCCACTGCAGAGGCAGCCGGAGAAAAATCGAGGTGGGGTCCTCGGAAATCTCTGAGCTGGGTGGTTTTCTTGCAGACGTTTCATGACCCAGCTAGGGAACGTCATCGGGGCTAGGAGGTTGAGGGGTTAATTCCACACCCTTCTAGCACTGATGATGTTACCTAGTGGGGTCATGAAATATCTGCAAGGAAACCACCCAGCTCAGAGAGCAACAAGGACCCCATAGTCGTTGTCCTCCTCCTCCTCCTCCTCCTCCTCCTCCTTCCCTCCTCCTCCTCCTCCTCCTCCTCTTCTTCTTCTCCTTCCTTCTCCCCCTCCTCCTCTCTGCAAACCCCATTCCTTCAAGCATTGATGATGTTACCTAGTTGGGTCATGAAATATCTGCAAGAAAACCACCCAGCTCAGAGAGCAACAAAGACCCCACAGTCGTTGTCCTCCTCCTCCTCCTCCTCCTCCTCTTCTTCTCCTTCCTCCCCCCTCCTTCTCTCTGCAAACCCCATTCCTTCTAGCACTGATGATGTTACCTGGTGGGGTCATGAAATGTTTGCAAAGAAACCACCCAGCTCAGAGAGCACCAAGGACCCCACTTCCTCCTCCTCCTCCTCCTCCTCCTCTCTGCAACCCGCCTCCCTTCTAGCACTGATGATGTAACCTAGTTGGATCATGAAACGTCTGCAAGACAATCCCCCAGCTGAGAGACCCCCGAGGACCCCACAGTTCAACGCTGAGCTACGAAGCTTCTCTTCTAACGAAAATCTATGTCTCACCAGCTCACCCCCCCCCCCATTTAGAAAAATCTGGAAATAAAATTCCCACAAACCTAATAAAACTCACATGTATGTTTCTTTCCTCGGGGGAAGAAGAGAGAGAAATCAGAACGCTTTCGTTCTTTCAGCTCGCAAGCGGGGGCTCACTCGAAGATGTTCGCAGAACAAAAACTCGATTTCAGAAAGAACAACAAAAAAAAGTACCGTCGCATTTTACCTGACCAGTGATTTTTCTCCATATTAATATTTTGCCAAAATGAGAAAAAAGGAAACGGAAGCCTGTCTGCAGGTTGGGATTGCTGTAATTGCCGGTACACGGTTGGGTTAAATCCTTCTCGTGTATCAAGCCCTTGCTTGCAAACCAGGATAGAAATCCAGCAATCCTGGCTTACTCAAATTTGCAAACAGGGTATAAGCCAGGGGTAGGCAACCTGGGCTTTTTTATGACTCGTGGACTTCAACTCCCAGAATTCCTGAGCCAGCCATGCTGAGGGGAAAGGGAGAGGTTTCCAAGATGAGCCATGCTGGCTCAGGAATTCTGGGAGTTGAAGTCCACAAGTCATGAGGGAGCCATAGTTCCCCCATGCTGGCTCAGGAATTCTGGGAGTTGACGTCCACGAGTCATGAGGGAGTCATAGTTCCCCCATGCTGGCTCAGGAATTCTGGGAGTTGAAGTCTGCAAGTCATGAAGGGGCCATAGTTCCCCATGCTGGCTGAGGAATTCTGGGAGTTGAAGTCCACGAGTCATGAAGGGGCCATAATTCCCCCATGCTGGCTGAGGAATTCTGGGAGTTGAAATCCACCAGTCATGAGGGGGCCATAGTTCGGCCATGCTGGCTCAGGAATTCTGGGAGTTGAAGTCTACCAGTCATAAAAGAGCCAAGGTTGCCTACCGCTGGTATAGGTAGACCTCGGTTGGCAACCGTTCGTTTAGCAACCGTTCAAAGTTACAGCAGCGCTGAAAACAGCAACTTATAACTGGGCCTCACTGTTACGACCATTATAGCACTCCCCCACAGTCACGTGATCAAAATTTGGGCATTTTGCAACTGGCATGTAATAATGAGGGTTGCAGCTTTCCAGGGTCATGTGATTGCCGTCTGCTGACATCCCCAGCCAGTTTCCGACAAGCAAAGTCAGTGTGGGGGGGGGAAACTGGCTCGCTTAATGACCATGTGTTTCACTTAACAACCACACCTAACGACGGTGGCCAAGCAAATTGTAAAATTGGGTGCAAACTCACTTAAGTACCACCTTGCTTATCGACAGAAATTCTGATCCTAATGGTATTCATAAATCGAGAACTGCCTGTTTTGGGTCTTGGTAGGCCTGAGTAAACTCAACACAGCTGTTTACTCCGGGGTGGAAAGTCAGTGGCTGATGTGCAACTCCGATGATGCATCCAGATTATGAAAAATAATCTGGATTAAAAATAATCTGGACAGCCATGGTCTGGAATGGTAGAGGGTCTATTCTATTCTATTCTATTCTATTCTATTCTATTCTATTCTATTCTATTCTATTCTATTCTATTCTATTTTATTCATCTTCAAAACTTCCAGTGTTGGAGCATTCACCACTTCTGGTGGCAAGTCGTTCCACTGGTTAATTGTTCTCACTGTCAGGAAGTTTCTCCTTAGCTGCTTCTCTCCTTGATTTTTCCAGCGCCGTCTTAACTTCGAACGCTCGCTAAATGAACAGTTGTAAATCAAGGATTTTCTGTAATCTGAAAATTCAACGGAAATTGCCACTCAGCTACATGGAAGGAGCAAGAAAATTCTAAAATAACAAAGGCAGTGGCTTACGAAGAAAACCTATATAAAATGTATGACAGATGGCACTTAACACCCGGGAGGTTAGCGAAAATGTTCGAAAACATGTCTAGTAATTGTGGGAAATGTAGACAAAAACCAGGCACATATTATCATCTTTGGTGGACATGCCCTAAAGCCAAAAGATTTTTGTCAAGAATACACATATGGTTAGAGAAAATGACTAAAAAAACACATAGATTTTTTAAGCCAGAATTATTTTTGTTAGGTGTAATTGTAGGAAATGATGAGACATGTATTAATGGCAGCAAGAATTGTATTTGCTCAACATTGGAAAGATGAAGAATTACTAGCGGAGGAAGAGATAATTAAGAAAATGTTAGACCATGCAGAAATGGACAGACTGACACTGAAAATGAAAGAGGAAGAAGATTCAGAATATTTCAGAACAGGGGGGCCCCTGCCCTATAAAATTTGATCATTTGCTAAGAGATGGCAGGAAATAAATTCAATAAATAAGTAGATTCAGAATATTTTAGAACAGGGGTCCTCAGTCTTGGCAACTTTAAGACTTGTGGACTTCAACTTGAGGACTACTTGTAAAACTGGACAGCCATTTGTCTGAAATGGTATAGGGTTTCCTGCCTGAGGAGGAGGTTGGACTAGATGACCTCCAAGGACTCTTCCAACTTTATTATTATTATTATTATTATTATTATTATTATTATTATTATTATTATTATTATTATTAATCATCACACAGTCAGCCAGATGTTCAGACTGGATTTGGCATTTTGTCTACCTATCGAGTCCTTACCCAGGACCTGGGATAGGCAGATGTGGATGTTTGATGGTATTACAGGTATCGTCGCAGGATGGAAGCAGTTCCTAATAAGGCCGCCTTTTGCAATTGACTAATAGCGAATTTGTCAATGCCAATGGTGTTCAAGTGGTGCTCCAGTTGTTTTGGGATTGCACCCAAGGAGCCTATGACTATTGGTACTACCCCTGCTTGCTTTTGCCACAGTCTTTCTATTTCTATTTGTAGGTCTTTGTATTTTGTTATCTTCTCCAGTTCTTTCTCGTCTATTCTGCCATCTCCAGGCACTGCCACGTCCACTCTCCAGACTTTTTTGTCTTTCTTATCGACAATTGTTAAGTCCAGGGTGTTATATTGCAGGTGCTTGTCTGTTTGAATTCTAAAGTCCCAGAGCAGTTTAATTTTATCATTTTCTATGACTTTCTCTATTTTATGATCCCACCAGTTTTTGCTTACAGGCAAATGATATTTTTTGCAGATCTTCCAATGCACCATTGTAGCTACTTTGTCATGCCACTGCTTGTAGTCAGTCTGTGCAATCTTCTTGCAACAGCTTACCAGGTGGTCCACTGCTTCTTCAGCGTCTTTGCATAGGCGGCACTTACTGCCTGTTGCTATCGTCTCAATTTTGGCTTTATATGCATTTTTATAATAATAATAATAATAATAATAATAATAATAATAATAATCCCCCAGTGAGGCACTACCTTGACGTGGTTGTGGGGCTTGTGTACTCTGAGGAAGATGAGAGCTATGCCAGAGGTTCAACCATACTGGACAGGTCTCATCAGAGGAGTCAGACAAAGAGTGTCTCTCCCATAAAAAATATGGTGAGACGTAAATTTCAGAATGCCATACCGGCTTGGATGTCGCCCGGGTTAACAAGGTCCGCACTAGATATTGGAGTTCCTGGATATCTGGTGAAAAATGGGTTACAGGACTCAGGACTGTTGGCTGAGCAACCAGGGCCAGCAGCTGCAGAACTACTGGAAGAAAAGGTGTTTACCCGTCGCAAATACACAGTGATGGAAAACAAAGAAATAATGATCTGTTACTACAGATCAAGTCCAACAAGACGAGGATATCTAAAACGAATGCACCAATTCTGGAAAGAACAACATCCAGAATCAGAAATAACAGAACAGAGACTAGCAGATCAACGCCGATTTATAACACGAAATAAAGTATTTACAGAAACAGAATTGGACGAACTGCAAAGGTTTACCCAGGGCAAAGAAATCAAAGCCTTACAAGAAGTAATTCAGAATGTAGAGGCAAACCAGGGGAGTTGGCAGTGAAAGAATCCAGTAGAGATATACAACTGTTCTCATTTGGAAACCAGGCACCTCTTCCTCAGGAAGAACAAAACCCTCTAACTAAAGAAATAAAAGAATTGAAACAAAGAATAATTGAGCATCTAGAACAGCACAAAAACAACAGAATAAGGCTGCCTGCATTGAAGCTTGTTCCAAAGAAACAGCTAGCACAAGCATTAAAAGATGCAAATACTGCAATAGCAAGTATAAGCACCAATTCACTGCAAGAAACAAACCAACTAATGTACAGCACAGCTGCAGTTATAACAGAATACCTGGGATGTAAAATCAACAAAAAAGAAAAACAAACAAACAGTGCACCAGAAAAATGTAAGGTTAGACTAGAAAATAAGATCAGCAAGTTAAGATCACATGCAAGCAAGCTAGAACAGATGAAAGAAAAGAAGCTGAAGAACAAGAAGACCAAAGAATACCTAATCAAGAAATACCACTTAGAAACAAGGAAGATCAAGGAAGCACTGGAAATAATAAAGCAACAAATAACAGCTATAGCCAGGAAAATCAGTAGATATGAAGTTCGAATTGCAAACTATAGGCAGAACCTCCAATTTCAATCCAATCAGAAATGTTTCTACCAATCCATCAATGGAGAAACTGCAAGGAATCAGTCAGTACCTGACAAGGAAGAAACAGTGCAATTCTGGAAGCAGATATGGGATAACCCAAAGAAATACAACAAGGATGCAGCTTGGTTAAAAGAGGTGGATACAAATAAAACAGAAGTTGAAATGAAAGAACTAGTAATAACAACAAAAATGGTAGAAAAAAGAGCAAAGAAAATCAAAAATTGGTCAGCACCAGGTGAAGATGAACTGCATGGGTTTTGGTTGAAACATCTAACTGTTATACACCCACTCATTGCCAAGCAATTCAACAATATACTACAAGGAGGAGAAATTGAAAAGTGGCTAACAACTGGGAAAACCTACCTAATAATGAAAAATCCAACAAAAGGGGCAACACCAGGTAACTACAGGCCAATTACCTGCTTACCGACAACATTCAAATTACTAACTGGTGTGGTAGCTGATGCAGTACAACAGCATCTAGTTGAAAACAATCTCTTTCCACCTGAGCAGAAAGGAAACCGCCCCAATAGCAGAGGAACAAAAGATCAACTCCTAATAGACAAAATGATCTTGGAAAACTGCAAGAGAAGGAAGACCAACCTGAATGTGGCATGGATTGACTACAAAAAGGCATTTGACTCTCTGCCACATGATTGGATAATCAAGTGCCTAGAAATAACAAGAGTAAGTAGAAACATCAGAAAATTTGTGCAAAAATCGATGGCCCAATGGAAGACACAGTTGCAGATCAATGGTGAAAAGCTGGGAGAGGTTAATATCAAGAGAGGAATATTTCAAGGAGATTCATTATCACCATTACTATTTGTTATTGCACTGTTTCCTCTGTCAACAATACTGAATAACTCAGGACATGGTTATCAAACATCAAAAACATCTGCTAGACTATCCCACCTCCTTTACATGGATGATCTGAAGCTGTATGGAAAAACATCATCTGAAATAGAATCGCTGCTCAACACTGTCCGTATATATAGCCAAGATATTGTAATGGAGTTTGGCTTGGACAAATGTGCCACACTTACTATCAAACAAGGAAAAATAGTGAAAACTGAAGGAATCAAGATGCCCCACGAAAATAACATTAAGAGTCTGGATGAGGAAGAATACTACAAATACTTGGGTATCCTTCAAGCTGACAACATCAAGCACACTGAAGTCAAGAAAAAGATTAGAGGTGAATACATCAAGAGAGTGAAGAAGATCTTAAAATCCAAACTCAATGGAAGAAATACCATAAAGGCAATCAACACCTGGGCAATCCCAGTCATTAGGTACACAGCTGGAATAGTGGACTGGACTCAAGCAGAACTAAAAGCAATGGATAGGCAGACCAGAAAAATAATGACAATGAATCACGCCCTTCATCCACGCAGTGACATTGATAGACTTTATCTACCAAGGCAAATAGGTGGGCGTGGAATGCTACAAGTACATCAGATGGTTGAAGAAGAAAAAATGGCTTTGGAAGAATATCTGAAGAACAATGATGAAGATGCAGTGAAATTAGTATATCAGGAAGGCTTACTGACTACTGGAGAGACCAAACTGGCCTACAAGAAAGACCAAATGAAGAACAGAATAGAGGCATGGGAAGACAAAGCACTACATGGCCAATACATTAAAAAAATAGCTGGGAAAGCAGATAATAATAAAACCTGGCAATGGCTAAGAGCAGGAAAATTGAAGAAAGAGACCGAGGGACTAATTCTGGCTGCACAAGACCAAGCCTTAAGGACAAATGCATACAAAGTCAAAATTGAGAAGACAGCAACAGACAGTAAGTGCCGCCTATGCAAAGAAGCTGAAGAAACAGTGGACCACTTGGTAAGCTGTTGCAAGAAGATTGCACAGACTGATTACAAGCAGCGGCATGACAAAGTAGCAACAATGGTGCATTGGAAGATCTGCAAAAAATATCATTTGCCTGTAAGCAAAAACTGGTGGGATCATAAAATAGAGAAAGTCATAGAAAATGATAAAATTAAACTGCTCTGGGACTTCAGAATTCAAACAGACAAGCACCTGCAACATAACACCCCAGACTTAACAATTGTCGATAAGAAAGACAAAAAAGTCTGGATAGTGGACGTGGCAGTGCCTGGAGATAGCAGAATAGAAGAGAAAGAACTAGAGAAGATAACAAAATACAAAGACCTACAAATAGAAATAGAAAGACTGTGGCAAAAGCAAGCAAGGGTAGTACCAATAGTAATAGGCTCCTTAGGTGCAATCCCAAAACAACTGGAGCACCACTTGAACACCATTGGCATTGACAAATTCGCTATTAGTCAATTGCAAAAGGCGGCCTTATTAGGAACTGCTTCCATCCTGCGACGATATCTGTAATACCATCAAACATCTACATCTGCCTATCCCAGGTCCTGGGTAAGGACTCGATAGGTAGACAAAATGCCAAATCCAGTCTGAACATCTGGCTGACTGTGCGATGATTGATAATAATAATAATAATAATAATAATAATAATAATAATAATAATAATAATAATAATAATAATAATAATAATAGTAAAGTTGGAAGGGACCTTGGAGGTCATCTAGTCCAACCCCCTGCTCGGGCAGGAAACCCTACACCATTTCGGACAAATGGCTGTCCAGTCTCTTCTTAAAAACTTCCAGTGTTGGAGCATTTACTGCTTCTGGAGGCAAGCTGTTCCACTGATTAATTGTTCTCACTGTCAGGAAGTTTCTCCTTAGTTCTAGGTTGCTTCTCTCCTTGATTAGTTTCCACCCATTGCTTCTTGTCCTGCCTTCAGGTGCTTTGGAAAATAGCTTAATTCCCTCTTCTTTATGGCAGCCCCTGAGATATTGGAATACTGCTATCATGTCCCCCCTTGTCCTTCTCTTCGTTAAACTAGACATACCCAATTCTAGCAACCGTTCCTTATATGTTTTAGCCTCCAGTCCCCTAATCATCTTTGTTGCTCTTCTCTGTACTCTTTCTAGAGTCTCAACATCTTTTTTACATCGTGGTGACCAAAACTGGATGCAGTATTCCAAGTGTGGCCTTACCAAGGCATTGAAGAGTGGTATTAATACTTCACGTGATCTTGATTCTATCCCTCTGTTAATGCAGCCTAGCACTGTGTTGGCCTTTTTGGCAGCTGCCGCACACTGCTGGCTCATATTTAAGTGATTGTCTACTAGGACTCCAAGGTCCCTCTCACAGTTACTACTATTGAGCATGGTGCCACCTATACTGTACTTGTGCATTTGGTTTTTCTTGCCTAAATGTAGAACCTTGCTTTTTTCACCATTGAATTTCATTTTGTTAGTTAGTGCCCAGTGTTCAAGTCTGTCCAGATCCTTCTGTATCTTAAGCCTGTCCTCTGGAGTGTTGGCTATTCCTGCCAGCTTGGTGTCGTCTGCAAATTTGGTGAGTTCCCCATCTATCCCTTCATCCAAATCGTTGATGAAGATGTTGAAGAGTACTGGGCCCAGAACAGAGCCCTGGGGCACCCCACTACACACTTCCCTCCATATAGATGCAGTTCCATTGAGGACCACTCGCTGAGTACGGCCGGTCAGCCAGCTACGGATCCATCTGGTCTTGATTCTGTCTACCCCACATTTTTCTATCTTGTCAAGTAGTAGGTTGTGATCTACTTTATCAAATGCCTTACTGAAGTCCAAGTAAATTATGTCCACAGCATTCCTCTGATCCACTAATTTTGTCACTTGGTCAAAGAATGCAATAAGATTTGTCTGGCATGATCTATTTTTGACAAACCCATGTTGGCTTTTAGTAATGACTTTGTTTGCCTCTAGGTGTTCGTTGATTCGTTGTTTGATTATTATTATTATTGTTATTATTATTATTAGAAGCAAAACCTCTCAGCTAAAAAAAAGCTAAAAGCAGAAGGAGGAATTTTTTTTAGAAAAACAAAAATGGGCAAATTTGGATATTGGGGATTTTTCTGGAAAGGAGGAGAAATTCAGATGGATTCCCCTTGGGTTCCCTTTCTTGAATTCTTGCGATTTGCAAGATGCCCTGTGGAGATATAGAAACGGGTGCTTCTGCAACACACACACACACACACACAAACCAATTCATATTTACATGCTAATTATATGTAAGGATGTAGGACTATATACATACGTCGTGTATGGCATGTTTTAAATGTGTGTTATGTATGCGTACCCTTTGAGAGCGGGCAACTAAATTTCATTTTCAATGGGTGCCGGAGAAAAATGACAATAAAGGTTATTTAAATCTAAAAGACAAACCCTCCTTGGAACAGCCAAATTCCTGTCATTAAAAAGCCGAGACTTCCAGTAACTTCTCACTCCCCTCCCTCAGCTGTTCTCAAAATGGAATCGCGCTCGGATTTTCCTGCTTTTTTGGCGGTGGGGGGGGGGGGCAAGGAGGAAAAACACGCAGCTCTTGCAAAAAAACCTTCCCGGGGCAGATTGAGGCAAAGCAACCGGAAAGGAATGTGCCAACGTGAAATGCAAAAATGTTCTTCCAACTGCCTCCCTGGAGGTGTCTGGGGAGAGGTGATGGGGTGCCTGGGGAATCTGAAGAACGCAGAGGCCTGGGCCAAAAACGTCCAGGGATATCACCCAGGGATGGCTGGGCATGGCTGAACTATCTGCCCTGAGCAGAGGGCAAAGATGGCGACGCATCGCCTGTTGCCATTTTAGCTTTGCCCTGGGAAGGAAGGCAGGGATCCCATCACGCTCATTTGCCTGCTTGCTATTCTTTCTTTCTTTCTTTCCTTCTTTCTTTCTTTCTTTCTTTCTTTCTTTCTTTCTTTCTTTCTTTCTTTCTCTTTCTTTCTTATCTATCTCTATCCACCCACCCATCTATCTATGTATGTATGTATCTATCTCTCTGTGTCTGTCTGACTGTGTCTGTTTCTGTCTGTCTATCTATCTATCTATCTATCTATCTATCTATCTATCTATCTATCTATCTATCTATCTATCTATCTATCTATCTAGGTAGCTAGATAGCTAGCTAGCTAGCTAGCCATCCATCCATCCATCCATCCGTCTATCATCTAGCTATCTATCTGTCATCTATCTATCATCTATCTGTATCTATCATCTATCAATCATCTATTAATCATCTATCTATCTATCTATCCATCCATCCATACCTGTCTGTCTGTCTGTCTGTCCGTCTATCTATCTATCTATCTATCTATCTATCTATCTATCTATCTATCTAATCTATCTCTATCCGTCTGTGTCTGTCTGTCTGTCTCTACCTACCTACCTACCTAGCTATCCATCCATCCATCCATCTATAAATCTATCTCTATCTATCTATCAATCTATAAATCACTCTATCTATCAAGGTGGACAAGGTGGAGGTGAAGGGGGTTGGGGGAAAAGGAAGGAGGAGGAGGAGGAGGAGAAGAAGAGGAAGAGGAAGAGGAAAAGGAAGAGGAAGAAGGAGAAGAGACTTGCCAGAAAAAGAAACTGGAGAGGGGAAGAAAAAAAAATCAGATGTATAAAACAGGAGGGCCCCTCAGAGATCCTCTAGTCCAACCCCCCCCGCCCACTTTGTTAAGTGAAGCAAAGGACAGAATTTGCAAGGAGGACACCGAATTTATCAGCCTGATCTGAATTTATCAGCTGAATCATCGCTTCCTGTTTTCCCCCCTTACTTCTGGAGCTGAGAGAATGGCCTCGTTTTTTCCCCATTTTCAGAGGGTTTATTCGGGATTTGCCTGCAGCTACCAGGGAGGGAGAGGATGAAAAGCCAGCCCAGTGCTTTTTTTGTAAAAAAAAAAAAAAAAAAAAAGGTGCCAGAACTCACGCAGGTCATACAACCCGCCTTGCCTACCCTACAAGGTTCCATCCCAAAAAGGTGCCGGAACTCCGTTCTGGGTGTTTTATGAGAAAAAAAGCCCTGGGCTAGCCAGGCTTATCATCCAGGGGTGGCACTGAATGGCGAGAGAAAAGGGGCGCCCATTCAGCACCCCCCCTCTATCTATCTATCTATCTATCTATCTATCTATCTATCTATCTATCTATCTATCTATCTGTTTGTCATCTATCTCTCTGTCATCTATCTCTCTATCTCTCTATCATCTATCTATCATTTATCTATCTATCTATCTATGCATCTATCTATGTCATCTATCTATCTGTCATCTATCTATCCTCATTATCTATCATTATCTATCTATCTATCTATCTATCTATCTATCATTATCTATATCTATCTATCATCTATCATCATTATCTATCTATCTATCTATCTATCATCTATCATCATTATCTATCTATCTATCTATCTATCATCTATCTATCCATCTATCTATCTGTCATCTATCTATCTATCATCTATCTATCCTCATTATCTATCATCATTATCTATCTATCTATCTATCTATCATCTATCATTATCTATATCTATCTATCATCTATCATCATTATCTATCTATCTATCTATCTATCATTTATCATCATTATCTATCTGTCTGTCTGTCTGTCTATCATCTCTATCTCTATCTCTCTGTCTCAGTCCAGACCTGGCATGACTTTCATGTCCCTTTTGCAAAAAGCTGCCAAATTCTTCCCGGCCTCTCAGCTGAAATGCAACTAGACCTTAATTCCTTTGGAGCAAATTCAAAAACTCAACAAAAAGGGCTTCCTTTATTTTCTGCTCTTTTTTTTTTTCAGCAACCCCCCCCCCCCCCAAAAAACCCCACCTCTTTAGGAAGTCCCATTTCCCGCCTTAAAAGACAAAACAATAATAATAAATAAATTCTAAACTGCAGTACCAAAGTAAAATATTGTCCAACATTTTGTAGAGTTTTTCTGTTAGCACCTGCCTCCCTCCGCCTTCCCCCCCCCCCCCCCGGTTGCTACTCCCTGCCCATCCAAGAGGGAGTAATAATTTACAAATTTTAAACTTCAATCGGAGATACAAATAGGCCTCTCGGGATGTTAAGTAAAAGCCCGAAACGACAAATTGGCAGCGAAAAAATGTTGCATGACAACTGAAGCTGCGTGCGGCTGTGTGGTGCGTGCGCCTGTGTTGTTGCTTAAGCAGCCCAATTATGTTAATAATCCCCAGAGGATGCAAATGTGAAGCAAAATGCATAACAGATGGAGCACTCAATGATAAGCTAATCTTACCTGAAAACTGGAATGGAAAATTGGAATTATGCGTATTTATGGCTGTGGCATTTTTAAGTGTGCGCCTCGAGAGGGAATATATAGAAAAATCAATATGTCCTTAATTTTTTTCCCTCTCCCCCCCCCCATGCATTATTTCATTTAACTCAAAGTGATTATTAACTTCTTCTGACATACTTCCACTGGCAAGTTGCTCTAAGCCTTTAATCTGAAGCCTGCCAAACTTCCACACGGTTTGCGGGGTTTTTTTAACACCTGCCACCTTATCCAAAATACTGTTTCTGGACTTCCTCCCACCCCATTTGAATTCAAGGTAAAAATAGTGTCTCCCCACTTAATTTCTCGTGCAAAGAAAAAAAAAACCAATACAAACATACATGTTTGGGGGCAGCGAAACAGAAGTGATTCCCAACTGTGTTTTTTCCAACTTTGGCGGAAGATTTTTCTAATGACGCCCCATAAGATTAGGGGGACTGGAGGCTAAAACATACAAAGAACGGTTCCAGGAATTGGGTATGTCTAGTCTAGACAAAAGAAGGACCAGGGGTGACATGACAGCAGCCTTCCAGTATCTCAGGGGCTGCCCCAAAGAAGAGGGAGTCAAGCTATTCTCCAAAGCTCCTGAAGAAGGCAGGACAAGAAGCAACAGATGGAAACTCATCAAGGAGAGAAGCAACCTAGAACTAAGGAGAAACTTCCTGACAGTGAGGACATTTAACCATTGGAACAGCTTGCTTCCAGAAGTTGTGAATGCTCCATCCCTGGAGGTTTTTAAGAAGAGACTAGACAATCACCTGTCTGAGATGGTATAGGTTCTCCTGCTTGAGCAGGGGGCTGGACTAGAAGACCTCCAAGGTCCCTTCCTATTCTATTCTATTCTATTCTATTCTATTCTATTCTATTCTATTCTATTCTATTCCATTCCATTCCATTCCATATTCTATTCTATTCTATTCTATTCCATTCCATTCCATTCCATATTCTATTCTATTCTATTCTATTCCATTCCATTCCATTCCATATTCTATTCTATTCTATTCTATTCCATTCCATTCCATTCCATATTCTATTCTATTCTATTCTATTCTATTCTATTCTATTCTATTCTATTCTATTCTATTCTATTCTATTCTATTCCATTCCATTCTAGAAGCAACCTAGAACGGAATTTAAGAAGAGACTGGACAACTATTTGTCTGAAATGGTATAGAATCTCATCCTTGAGCAGGTGGTGGGACTAGAAGACCTCCAAGGTCCCTTCCAGTTCTATTCTGATTGATTGATTGATTGATTGATTGATTGAACAGCTTGCCTTCAGAAGTTGTGGGAGCTCCATCTCTGGAGGTTTTTAAGAAAAGACTGGACAACCACTTATCTGAAATGATAGCGGGGGGGGGGGTTGGACTAGAAGACCTCCAAGTTCCCTCCCAGCTCTGTTCTGCTTGATTGATTGGTTCCTCAGAAACTAGGGTTGCGGGAGAGAAATATGACAACCTTGGCAGGCCAAGCTATTCCCAGAGCAACGGGGCTGCTTCAGAGAGGGAGGGCCCAGCAATTGGACTGCAAGCTCCAGAATTCATCCACGGGAGGGGAATTCTGGGACACAGACAGATAGTCCTCCGCCTACGAGCACAATGGATCCCCAAACATTTCCCTTGCTAAGCAAGACGATTGTTAAATGAGCTTTGCCCCGTTTTGCGCCCTTTCTTGCCACTGTTGTAAAGTGAATCACTGCCCTTGCTAAGTCGCCAACCCCGCCGTTAAGTGAAGCTGGCTTCCACGTTGACTTTGCTTGTCAGAAAGTGGCGAAAGGGGATCATCCCGTGACCCCGGGGGGGCGGCACTTGCCACCGTCACAAGTACACGCCAGTTGCCGAGCCTCTGAACTTGGATCACGTGACGCTGCGACGGTCGTTAAGTTTGAAAACCGCCCCATTTTTCAGTGACGTTGGAACGGTCGCTAAATGGACCGCTGTTAAGTCGGGGACTGTCTGTATTCTGAAATTCCGCAATCAACCCGGTTTTTTAATCTGGTTGCGGATTAAGGTCCGTAATTCTGTAATTCTGTCCGCCTGTTGGCTTTCTCCCTCATAATAATAATAATAATAATAATAATAATAATAATAATAATAATAATAATAATAATAATAATGTTGGAAGGGACCTTGGAGGTCATCTAGTCCAACCCCCTGCTCAGGCAGGAAACCCTATACCATTTCAGAGAAATGGCTGTCCAGTCTCTTCTTAAAAACTTCCAGTGTTGGAGCATTCACAACTTCTGGAGGCAGGTGGTTCCACTGGTTAATCGTTCTGTCAGGAACTTTCTCCTTCGTTCCAGGTTGCTTCTCTCCTTGATGAATTTCCATCCGTTGCTTCTTGTCCTGACTTCAGGCACTTTGGAAAATAGCTTAATTCCCTCTTCTTTGGGGCAGCCCCTGAGATACTGGAAGACTGCTATCCTGTCCCCCCTCGTCCTTCTCTTCATTAAACTAGACAGACCCAATTCTAGCAACCGTTCCACTGGTGAATCGTTCTCACTGTCAGGAAGTTTCTCCTTAGTTCTAGGTTGCTTCTCTCCTTGATTAGTTTCCTTCTGCTTCTTGTCTTCCCAAGGATTGTTTCACAAAGCCAAGCAAACTCGGATCTATTAACAGACACTGGCCCCGTCCCGTGCGCGGCCAGCCGGACGCTCATTACTGCCTCATTTTCCCTAGCAGCATCCGAAAGTGGCGAGGCCGAGGGAGGAAATTAATCTGATCCTGCACCTTTCCCCTTTTCCTGGAAACAATTAGCAGCTCCGATGGTCTCCCGTGTTCTCCGGCAAATTAAGACTGTGCCGAAAATGGCTTTTTTTTTCTTTTCTTTTTTTCTGTTCATTCTCTCCTTCCGGGAGCTAAATGGCAAGGAACAGGTTGCGGTGCGATGCAGCTGTGCCAATTGTGTTTTTAGCCTTGCAGGCTAAAGAAAGGAAGGTACATACGTGCAAGGCTCGTCACATCCAAAATTGCCTCCCCCCCCCAAAAAACCCCAACCTTATTCTCCACCCCCCCCCCCGGATGAATTTCCCCTTTAATTTAATAGCGCGAACTCGGCAAGCCAGCCAGGCGAAAGAAGACAGGGACATATCAGAAAGAAAAACTAAATGATAAAAGGCTTGGGACTCGTCATGGTGGAGATTTCCTGTTCTGAGTTCGAGAGAGCACAAAGCGTCTTTTAGAGGTTTCCGTCACCTCTGTGGCCGATTAAGCCTTACTACAGATGTAAACTATGATTTGCTACTCAGCCGTGGGTTTCGTTGACCCGTTGCAGCTTTTCAATAACAATAACAATAAAGTTGGAAGGGACCTTAGAGATCATCTAGTCCAACCCCCTGCTCAGGCAGGAAACCCTACACCATTTCAGACCAATGGCTGTCCAGTCTCTTCTTAAAAACTTCCAGTGTTGGAGCATTCACCGCTTCTGCTTCCTTCCTGCCTGCCTTCCTTCCTTCCTTCCTTCCTTCCTTCCTTCCTTTGAGCATGTGCAGAGGGCCTTATTAACCCACCTTTCAGGGTATGTGCATCTTCTTGAATTATATTATAAAAAAAGGCAGAATAAAAATAGTAACAATTCCTCTAACAGTAGCAGCTGAGATAATAAATAAATAAATAAATAAAAGTTGGAAGGGACCTTGGAGGTCATCTAGTCCAACCCCCTGCTCAGGCAGGAAACCCTAGACCATTTCAGACAAATGGCTGTCCAGTCTCTTCTTAAAAACTTCCAGTGTTGGAGCATTCACCGCTTCTGCTTCCTTCCTGCCTGCCTGCCTTCCTTCCTTCCTTCCTTCCTTCCTTTGAGCATGTGCAGAGGGCCTTATTAACCCACCTTTCAGGGTATGTGCATCTTCTTGAATTATATTATAAAAAAAGGCAGAATAAAAATAGTAACAATTCCTCTAACAGTAGCAGCTGAGATAATAAATAAATAAATAAATAAAAGTTGGAAGGGACCTTGGAGGTCATCTAGTCCAACCCCCTGCTCAGGCAGGAAACCCTAGACCATTTCAGACAAATGGCTGTCCAGTCTCTTCTTAAAAACTTCCAGTGTTGGAACGTTTCTCAACTTTTCACCTGCAAACAACAACCCTGTCAGGTGAGCCAGATAGTATAATAACTGGGAAGGACTGGGATAGTGTTTCTCAATCTTGGCAACTTTAAAATGGGTGGACCTCCCTCTTTTCTGGGGCAGCCCCTCAAATATTGGAAGGCTGCTATCATGTCACCCCCTAATCCTTTTTTTCCCCTTCATTAAACTAGACATCCCCAATTCCTGCAACTGTTAAGAGAATGGGCTTACGAGATCTTCTAGACCAACCCCTTGATTAAGCGGGTGACAGGAAAGCAGAAAAACCTATCCACACGGTTGTGAGAACTCTCCCGCATCCCGCAGAGAAGCGAATCACACCACCACCAACAACAATTCAATCTTCCTACAATCAGCAATTATTTCGTCCTCCACGGAACTGCCACACGTCAATCAACTCAAGATCAAGAAGCGGTGGCCCCAGAGGAGAAGCCAGTCACCCTAAAACAGGGGTCTTCAAACTTGGCCCTTTTGTGACTTGTGGACCAACTCCCAGAATTCCTCAGTCAGCCATTTTGATGAAACTGCGGGCTTGGATCCAGACCAGGGGCCTTCAAACTTGGCCCTTTTATGACTTGTGGACTTCAACTCCCAGAGTTCCTCAGCCAGGCATGCTGGTTGAGGAATTCTGGGAGTTGAAGTCCACAAGTTGTGAAGGGGCCATAGTTCCCCCATGCTGGCTCAGGAATTCTGGGAGTTGAAGTCCGCAAGTCATGAAGGGGCCAAGTTTGAAGACCCCTGCTCTAAAATCTTAAAATCTTGCATCCTGGACACTGATACAGGCAGAGCCTACCTAGGATGTAAAATCCGGGAGTGTCACAATTGTCACAATGCAACACGTTTGTGACATTTGTTTCTCTGATGGATTTTTCAAGGAAACTTGAGCCACTGAGAAATGGCTTGTCCATCACAAGGGGAAAAAAGCTCAAAATTGTCCATTTTAGTTGTCCATGTCTTAAAGGCATCCATGGGAGGAGAGGTCAAAAAAGGCAAACTGTGGTGTCATGGCCGCATCATCAAAGCCACCAACATGCCACCCCCATCGCCATCCCCGTCATGGTAGACACTTTTTTTCCCCCAATTTCCAAGGAAATTTGAGCATCTTTTTTAATTTTTCTTATTAATTTGGTCTTCGCCCACCTAAGCCAATGTTTCTCAACTTGAGCCGCTGTAAGAGCTATGGACTTCAACTCCCAGAATTCCCCAGCCAGCATAGCATAGAATTCTGGGAGTTGAAGTTCACATGTTAGCCAAGGTGGAGGAACACTATCCTAAGACCTTTTGAGAGCTCTATGCATCAAAATGTCATTTTAATGTCTGGCAATTAGGTACATTTAAAGTGACAATAAAGTTATTCTATTCTATTCTATTCTATTCTATTCTATTCTATTCTATTCTATTCTATTCTATTCTATATTCTATTCCATTCCATTCCATTCTATTCCTTTTCTATATTCTATTCTATTCTATTCATATTTCTAATTCTATTCCTATTTCTATTGCATATTGTATTGTAATAGTAATAGTAGTAAAGTTGGAAGGGACCTTGGAGGTCATCTAGTCCAACCCCCTGCTCGGGCAGGAAACCCTACACCATTTCGGACAAATGGCTGTCCAGTCTCTTCTTAAAAACTTCCAGTGTTGGAGCATTTACTGCTTCTGGAGGCAAGCTGTTCCACTGATTAATTGTTCTCACTGTCAGGAAGTTTCTCCTTAGTTCTAGGTTGCTTCTCTCCTTGATTAGTTTCCACCCGTTGCTTCTTGTCCTGCCTTCAGGTGCTTTGGAAAATAGCTTAATTCCCTCTTCTTTATGGCAGCCCCTGAGATATTGGAATACTGCTATCATGTCCCCCCTTGTCCTTCTCTTCGTTAAACTAGACATACCCAATTCTCGCAACCGTTCCTTATATTGTATTGTATTGTATATTCTATTCTATATTCTATTCTATTCTATATTCTATTCCTATTTCTAATTCTATTCCTATTCCCATTCCATATTCTATTCTATTCCTATTCTATTCTATTCCTTTCATATTTCTAATTCTACTCATATTTCTAATTCTATTCATATTCCTATTTCTATTCCATATTGTATTGTATTGTATTGTATTGTATTCCTATTTCTAATTCTATTCCTATTCCTATTTCCATTCCATATTCTATTCTATTCTATTCTATTCTATTCTATTCTATTCTATTCTATTCTATTCTATTCTATTCTACCTCATTATTCTATTCTATTTATTCTGTTCTATTCTATTCTATTCTATTCTATTCTATTCTATTCTATTCTATTCTATTCTATTCTATTCTATTCTATTCTATTCTATTCTATTCTATCTCATTATTCTATTCTATTCTATTCTATTCCATTCCATTCCATTTTATTCCATTCCATTCCATTCTGAAATTTGACATCGTGGTCAAAAAAAGTCACCGTATACAAGAAATCTTATGACATGCTTTGGAAAGAGAACTTTAAAGACCATCTTTTTTTAAAAAAAAAAAACCTAAATAAATAAAGGGGGTAAAAGTTTACCTGGAGTACAATCCCGTTCTTGGCCCCACTGTGCAAAATCGAGGAGGGGGCAGCTGGGGAGGGCTCTCCAGTGAGAAGAAGCGAAGAAAGGAAACCTAAAAAGCAAAGAGGAAAAAAAGACAGATCATCAAGAAACGTCAGCTCAACAAAGCGCTCACCTAAATGATTTTGACCACTTTTTTTGCACTCAATGCAATTTTTTTAAAAAGGGGGGAAAAGTAGGGAAAGGTCTACCTCGCAGGGGTAGGGTAGGACCTTTCCAGCCAGCTTCTGACAAGCAAAATCAATGCGGGGAAGCTGGATTCACTTAACAGCCATATCGTTCATTTAACAACCACAGCAAAAAGAAAAAAGATCAGAAAATTGGATGAGACTCACTTAACAACTGCCTTGCTTAGCAACTGGAATCCTGGCCCCAATCGTGGTCGTAAGTCGAGGATCCCCTGGGTGGGAACCTCTCCTTAGCAACCGCCTTGCTTAGCAATGGAAACTCCGCTTCCGATGAGGTCGTAAATCGCGGACCCCCTGGGTGGGAACCTCTCCTTAGCAACTGCCTCGCTTAGCAACAGAAACTCCGCTTCCCATTGTGGTCGTAAGTTGAGGATCACCTGAAATTCCTATTTTGCTCAGAGAACTTCTATAGCCAGAATGTCAATGGCCCCGTGCATCAAAAACATAATATTTGGAACTTATCGGACTCCCGTTATGATTGTGTAGGTAGAAAAAGGCGGTCAAACACAGCAATTTGTCGGAAATGCAATAAGGATGTGACGTCCCCGCTTCTTTAAACCATGTTTTCACAATGTCCTACCTACACAGTTACCACACTGGGGGGGGGGGGAGTGGGGGGGGGGAGCAAAGTAACGGATTACATAAATGTTCTCGCTCAAGGAAAACAAACATTTTCAGAGGATAAACGATCTGTTGAATTATGTGGCTGGAACAAGGAATGTGACAAGTAGACAGCTTAAAATGGGGTTTTTGTGCTGTTATTAGGGCTAAAAGACTGATAATGCAGCCCTGGAAAGATAAATGGATAGGGCTACATTTATTCAGAGGATTGAAAACCTGATTCCCCCCTGGGAAGGGACGGCTAAGAGTCGCAAAATTTGCCTAGACGAGTACTACAAGGGAACGGGGAACTGATTTATACGGAATACAGTAGTTTAAAAAGAAGAATAGTCCTATAAATGTATTAGAAATAGAAGTATACTTGAACAAAATTGTGTTAGATAAGTGTACACAGAATGGTTACTGTTAACTATACACTGCTTTTTTTCCCCTTTGCTGTATTTCTTTCATTTTTTTTTTCTCTCCCAAAACGTTTTCTTTATTTTCTTCTATTTGACAATATAGGTATCTCCGTCGTGATTATGTTTTGCTGTTTTTTAATAATAAGGGGGAGAAGAAGGGAAGGGGGAAAGAAAGAAAGAAAGAAAGAAAGAAAGAAAGAAAGAAAGAAAGAAAGAAAGAAAGAAAGAGACACAGAGAAAGAACAGAAAGAAAATGGGAAAAAGACAGAGAAAGAGAGAGAGAGAGAGAGACAGACAGACAGACAAAGAACAGAAAGAAAATGGGAAAAAGAAAGACAGAGAAAGAGAGAGAAAGAAAGAAAGAAAAAAGAAAGAGAGAGAGAGAGAGAGAAAGAACAAGAATGGAAAGAAAAAGGGAAGGAGAAAGAAAGAAAGAAAGAAAGAAAGAAAGAAAGAAAGAAAGAAAGAAAGAAAGAAAGAAACAGAAAGAGAAAGAAAGAGACAGAGAAAGAACAGAAAGAAAATGGGAAAAAGACAGAGAAAAAAAGACAGACAGAGAGAGAGAGAAAGAAAGAAAGAGACAGAGAAAGAACAGAAAGAAAATGGGAAAAAGAAAGACAGAGAAAGAGAGAAAGAGAAAAAAGAGAGAAAGAAAGAAAGAAAGAAGTGTGTGTGTGAGAGAGAGAAAGAACGGAAAGAAAATGGGAGAGAGAGAAAGAAAGAGGGAAAGAGAGACAAAGAGCAAAACATTTGTTAAATGAATTTTGCCCCATTTTACGTCTTTCCTTGCCACAGTTGTTAAATGAATCCCTGCAATTGTTCACAACGGTTGTGAAGTGAATCTGGATTCCCCATGGAATTACTTGTCCGACGGTCGCAAAAGGGGACACTGCAACCGGCGTATGTCCATGCCAGTTGCCAAGCCTCTGAATTTTTTATCACATAATCCTGGGGATGCTGCAATGGTCGTTAAGTGTGAAAAACGGTCACGAGTCCCTTTTTTTCAGTGCTGTTGTGACTCTGAACGGTCACTAAACAAACTGTCGTAAGTTGAGGACTACCTTTATTGCCTTAGTCACAAGGAGAAAAAAAAACTGGGTGGGGAAGAGACTCAAATTGTGTTTTTTTATCCCCCCCCCTCTGCAATTCCCAACCCCATTTCATCCATCAGCCTATTCATGCCCGAATTTCTAATTAAATTCTAAATAATTCCCAGTCCGAAGCAGCTTCTGCCGTCTCGCCTTTGCAAAAACACCAACCTAATTTTAGCCCAGAACCTAAAATTAACACAATCCTTTTCAAAGGGTTTTTTTTTTTTTAAGTTTTTAAAAAACAGGGATCAAGTCTGAGTTGTGATGCAAATCTCCATTATTTGGAAGCTTCTCAAGGCCGCTCAATTACCAGATTATTTTAAGGATAAAAGAAGGCAAGCTGAAGGAAATGAAAAAAAAAACACAAAAAAATAAAATTGAAATAAATTACAAATCAACCTGTGCCCCGCTTTGCCCAAAATATTCATAAAGGCTGGCCGAGTTGAGAGTCGCTATTTATTGGCTTCTCCAAAACTTCACAGTGAATAACATAAAATTTGATTTATTCGGTCAATTTATACAGCCACCCATCTCGGCAAATGACTATGGGGGCCAAAAAAAATCTCCCACAGTCTTTTTTTACATTCTATTCATCACTTTAATGGTTGTTTTAAATCTGTTTTAATGGTGTTTGTTTTAGTGTATGTTGCTCAGAGGCCCAGGAGTGAGATGGCAACTATATACTTTTGATAAAATAAACCGCTAAAATCAAATAAAAACAATGTATGTCATTGAAAAAGTGTAAAAGGGATAAATGTATAGTCCCCTCCTCACGGTAAAATAGGGCAAGTCCATCCCACCTTTATAGCGAATATAAAATTTTAGCCATTCACCTTGTTCTAAGTCAATCTTAGCAAATTTAAGAGGTATAGATTTCAACTCCCAGCTGCTGGCTGGGGACTTCTGGGAGTTGAAGTCCACGTGTCTTAAAGCTGCAGAGATTGAGAAACACTGAGGCTTAGAACAGCTGAATGGGGGGAGGAGAAAAGAGGAGAAGAAGAGGAGGAAGAGAAAGGAGGGAGGAGGGAAGAGGAGAAGGAAGAGGAAGAGGAAGGGGAGGGAGGAGGAGAAGGAGAAGAATTAGATGATTTATAAATAAGGGAAGGAGGAGGAGGAGAAGAAGAAGAAGAAGAAGAAGAAGAAGAAGAAGAAGAAGAAGAAGAAGAAGAAGAAGAAGAAGAAGAAGAAGAAGAAGAAGAAGAAGAAGAAGAAGAAGAAGAAGTAGTAGTAGTAGTAGTAGTAGTAGTAGTAGTAGTAGTAGTTGGAAGGGACCTTGGATGTCTTCTAGTCCAACCCTAGGAGGAGGAGGAGGAGGAGGAGGAGAAAAAGAAAAAGAAAAAGAAGAGGAAGAGGAAGAGGAAGAAGAAGAAGAAGAACAACAACAACTACTACTACTACTACTATTACTACTATTACTACTACTACTACTGTGGGGTCCTTGGTGCTCTCTGACTTTGATAGTTCTCTGACAGATGTTTCATTACCCAAACAGTTTTTTGTCCTGAAACTTCCTTAAATATTACCTTTCATTTTTCCCTGTTCACGCAACTGGTGTGATTGTTGGTACTTTAGCCACAATTGCCAATGGCCCCCCACTTTCCCAAAAGCTGGCACCCGTCCTGCGCACAGAAAGTTCCCCTCAGGGGACCAGAATGCAGAAACAAGCAGGGCTGGGTGGCCAACAATGCAACACACACACACACACACACACACACACACACACACACAGTAAGCCAGGACAAATCTCTGCGTATTTATTTGCGGAGCCAAGGCATCTCCCAACCGGCGTACTGACATTGCTCAGCAAAACACAAACGCACAAACAAAGAAATGGAGACCGTCGTGTACATGAAAAATAAAATTTCAAATCCTCCATGTACGAGCACAACTGAGGCCAAAATTTTCCGTTGCTAAGCGAGATAACAACAACAACAATAATAATAAAAGTTGGAAGGGATCTTGGAGATCATCAACCCCCTGCTCAGGCAGGAGACCCTATCCCATTTCAGACAAATGGTTGTCCAGTCTCTTCTTAAAAACTTCCAGCGTTGGAGCATTCACCGCTTCTGGAGGCAAGGAGTTCCACTGGTTAATTGTCCTCGCCGTCAGGAAGTTTCTCCTTAGTTCTAGGTTGAATTTTGCTCCATTTTACGACACGGTCATGAAAGGCATTCACTGCAGTCGTTAAGTGAACGACACGTTCGTTAAGCGAATCTGGCTTCCCCATGGACTTTGCTTTTCAGGACGTCGTAAAAGGGGGATCACGTGACCCAGGGACGCGACCGTTGTAAGTACGAGTCCGTTGCCAGCGTCTGAATTTTGATCATGTGACCCTGAGGGGATGGAGCAATGGTCGGAAGCATGAAAAACGGTCCTAAGTCGCTTTCTGAGTGCCGTTGTAACTCGGAACGGTCACTAAAAGAAGCGTTGTGAGCCAGTCGCCGAGCGTCCAAATTTGCAACGGGGTTGGTGCCACAGTTGTGAGTGTGAAAAACAGTTGTGTCGCTTTCACAAAGAGCCACTAATTGTTGTTAAGTCAAGGACCCACGATTGGGACCAGCACATTTGTTGTTGAATGGTGCAGTCGTTAAATGAGACATCACAGGAGCACAACTGATTTTATCATCTTTTTTTTCCCGACGTCATTCTGGGAATCACAATGGTCGTTAAGCGAGGCGTTACACAACCGCAACCTTCCCTGCCAGCTTCTTCACTGACTTTGCTTCTTGGAAACATGGCTGGCTAGGGGATTCTGGGAGTGGAAGTCCACATATCTCAAAGCATGCTGATTCAGGAATTCTGGGAATTGAAGACCATCCCTCTTAAAGCATGCTGGCTGGGGGATTCTGGGAGTGGAAGTCCACCCGTCTCAAAGCAGGCTGGCTGGGGAATTCTGGGAGTGGAAGTACACATATCTCAAAGCATGCTAATTCGGGAATTCTAGGAATTGAAGACCATCCCTCTTAAAGCATGCTGGCTGGGGAATTCTGGGAGTGGAAGTACACATATCTCAAAGCATGCTAATTCGGGAATTCTGGGAATTGAAGACCATCCCTCTTAAAGCATGCTGGCTGGGGAATTCTGGGAGTGGAAGTACACATATCTCAAAGCATGCTAATTCGGGAATTCTGGGAATTGAAGACCATCCCTCTTAAAGTATGCTGGCTGGGGAATTCTGGGAGTTGAAGTCCACCCCTCTCAAAGCAGCCAAAGTTCAAAAACTCAACGCTAAATTACATTATGAATAAAGTCAAATTATCTGCGAGCAAATTTGGTCAAAACGGGAACTTCCCAAAATACGAAGAGCAGCTGCTCTACAAGGTCCAAAATAGTTGCAGGTTTGATTGCCTGGACTTCTGCAAAAAAATGAATCCTATTTTGAAGCAATTAAAAAGTAGTTTTTTAAAAAAACAAACAAAACAAAACCAGAAATTGTTCTGCTGTTTGTTTGGCACTAAGGATCAAGAAGAAGAAGAAGAAGAGGAAAAAAAAAAAAAAAAAACCCGGTCCGTGTTTGCATGCTTAATTTGCACTTCACAAAGAGAAGAAGGAATCCTTCTTTTTAAAATCCTTCAATTTTCACACTTCTCCAAATTTGGCGAGGCACTTTTCCAATCCAAAATGGCATCCCAAAAAAATGTATGCAATAAAAAAAGGTGTTGATTACTAATTATACTAATCAAGCAGCCTATATGCATAATTATGTGTTCGTCTGTTTTTTTTTTTCCGGAATAAATATAGCTCGTTAACAATACAAAATAAATTTACTAAGGAACAGCATTATCGCTTCGATAGGGGATTAATGTAAAACAGCCACTTGCAGGGAGTCCTCGTTTTACGACCGTAATGGACCCCGACATTTCTGTTGCTAAGTGAGACAGTTAGCAAGTGACTTTTGCCCCATTTTACGACCTTCCCTGCCACAGTGGTTAAGTGAGTCACACAGTTGTTAAATGAGTCACACGGTTGTTAAGTGAATCTGGCTTCCCCTCATTGACTTTACTTGTCCGGAGGTCGCAAAAGGGGATCACGTCACCCCGCGACTCTGCGACCGTCGTAAATACGAGTCAGTTGCCATGTGTCTAAATTTTCATCATGTGAACGCGGGGATTCTACAACGGTCGTAAGTGTGAATAAATGGTCCTAAGTCCCATTTTTCAGTGCCATTTTAACTTCGAACGGACAGTAAATGAACTGTTGTAAATCAAGGACTGCCTTTATGGGGCAAAGTTTAATGTACATTTCAGCATTAAAATTTCCATCTTAAGAGGAACCTGCTGCAGTTCCAAATATCCTTCCGAGCAAATGCAGAAGGCAACGACCAAGTTAATAATAGTAATAATAATAATAATAACAACAACAACAACAACCCCGGACTTAACAATTGTCGATAAGAAAGACAAAAAAGTCTGGATAGTGGACGTGGCAGTGCCTGGAGACAGCAGAATAGAAGAGAAAGAACTGGAGAAGATAACAAAATACAAAGACCTACAAATAGAAATAGAAAGACTGTGGCAAAAGCAAGCAAGGGTAGTACCAATAGTCATAGGCTCCTTGGGTGCAATCCCAAAACAACTGGAGCACCACTTGAACACCATCATCGGCATTGACAAATTCGCTATTAGTCAATTGCAAAAGGCGGCCTTATTAGGAACTGCTTCCATCCTGCGACGATACCTGTAATACCATCAAACATCCACATCTGCCTATCCCAGGTCCTGGATAAGGACTCGATAGGTAGACAAAATGCCAAATCCAGTCTGAACATCTGGCTGACTGTGCGATGATCAACAACAACAACAACAACAACAACAATAATAATAGTAATAATAATAATAATAAAGTTGGAAGGGACCTTGAAGGTCATCTAATCCAACCTCCTGCTCAGGCAGGAAACCCTATACCATTTCAGACAAATGGCCGTCTAGTCTCTTCTTAAAAACTTCCAGTGTTGGAGCATTTACTGCTTCTGGAGGCAGGCTGTTCCACTGGTTAATTGTTCTCACTTTCAGGAAGTTTCTCCTTAGTTCTAGGTTGCTTCTCTCCTTGATGAGTTTCCATCCATTGCTTCTTGTCCTGTCTTCAGGCGCTTTGGAGAAGAGCTTGACTCCCTCTTCTTTGGGGCAGCCCCTGAGAGATTGGAAGACTGCTATCATTCCAAGTTAAGCTTGGAAAAGTTAAGATGTTTTCCAAAATTGAAATGGGCAGATGTTGTCATCTGCAATTAGCACAAATGGACACCGTCCACTTAGCAGGACAAAAATTGGCATGACACCAGTCTTCCAGTATCTCAGGGGCTGCCCCAAAGAAGAGGGAGTCAAGCTATCCTCCAAAGCGCCTGAAGGCAGGACAAGAAGCAAAGGATGGAAACTCATCAAGGAGAGAAGCAACCTGGAACTAAGGAGAAACTTTCTGACAGTTGGAACAATTAACCAGTGGAACTCCTCGCCACCAGAAGCGGTGAATGCTCTAACACTGGAAGTTTTTAAGAAGAGACTGGACAGCCATTTGTCTGAAATGGTGTAGGGTTTCCTGCCTGAGCAGGGGGTTGGACTAGATGACCTCCAAGGTCCCTTCCAACTTTATTATTATTATTGTTCCAACCCAGCTCGGCCCAGGTTGTATGCAAAGATCCAAGTGGATCCAAGTGAACTGGATTCCTTCCTCGTGCAAAGTAGATCCCAGCCTGCTGGCTGCAGGGATCCTGTTTGTGACCCCAAAGTTTAGTGGATCCGGATTCCCCTGTGGGGTAGGTCGCTTGTTCGAAGCCGACGGGGAAGGTCAGAAATGGGGATCACCTGTCTCCCCCCTACCCCCGGATGCTGCAGGCTGCCCAATGTCTGAATTTCGGTCATGTGACCCAGGGGGGAAATAAGTGAGAGGACAGGTCGTTAAGTCCCCTTTTTCCAATGCCGTTGTAACTTCAAACCGTCACTAAATGGACGGTTGTAAAACGAGGACTACTGTTAAAGCCAACTGTTCCATCGGGACGTTTATTCAGCAGGCTTAATTTCACTAAGCAACAGTTCGAAGTTACAACGGCACCGGGGACAAAGGGACTTACGACCCGTTCTCACACTTACGACCATCGCGGCATCCCCACGGTTACGTGATCAAAATTTGGGGCCTGTGCAGCTGCTTCCTCTTTACGACGGCGGCACCGTCCCGGCGTCGCCGGATCGTGGTTTGCAACCTTCTCAGCCGCTTCCGACAAGCTGAGTCAGGGAGGGGAGACAGGTTGGCTTAACGGCCGTGTAATCCCCTGAATACCTGCAGTGATTCGTTTAACATCCAAGGCAAAAAAAAGGCGTGAAATTGGCATGACTCAGTTAACAGCCGCTTTGCTTAACAACGGAAATCCTGGTCCTAATTTCAGTTCGTAAATCGAGGATTAGCTGTACTAGCCACCTGCTGGAAATCTTCCATGGATTTCTGCATTGGGCTGGCTGGGGGGGGAGGGTCATTAGGGTCCTCCCTCCTTCTTTCTTTCTTTCTTTCTTTCTTTCTTTCTTTCTTTCTTTCTTTCTTTCTTCTTTTTCTTTCTTTTCCCCTCCCACCTTCATTTTCCACTTCCTTCCTTCTTTTCTACCTTCCTTCTTCCCCTCCCCTCCCATCCTTCTTTCTTCTTTCTTTTTCTTTTTTTCTTTCTTTTCCCCTCCCACCTTCATTTTCTCCTTCCTTCCTTCTTCCCCTCCCATCCTTCCTTCTTTCTTTCCTTCTTTCTTTCCTTCTTCCTTTCTTTCTTTCTTTCTTTCTTTCTTTTTCTTTCTTTCCCCTCCCACCTACATTTTCCCCTTCCTTCCTTCTTTTTTACCTTCCGTCTTCCCTTCCCATCTTTCTTTCTTTCTCTTCCTTCTCCCACCTTCATTTTCCCCTTCCTTCCTTCTTTTCTACCTTTCTTCTTTCCCTCCCATCCTTTTTTCTTCTTTCTTTCTTTCTCCCTCCCACCTGCATTTTCCCCTTCCTTCCTATCTTCCTTCCTTTCTTTTTCTTCCTTCTTCCATTCCATCCCTTCCTTCTTTCTTTCTTTCTTTCTTCCTCCCTCCTTTGTTTTCCCTTCCTCTGTCCCTCCAACCTTCCCCCTTCCTTTCTTTCTCTTCTTTTCTTCCTTTGTCCCTCCTTCTTTCTTCCTTTTCCCCTTTCTTCCTCCACTTCCTCCTTTCCTCCTTCTGTCCCTCTCTCTCTCCCTCCCCCCGCCTCTCTCTCTCTCTCACACACACACACACACACAGCTCCCCCCCCCTCTGGCACACCTCCCTCGGCCTCTGCCACGCTTCCCCACCCGGGGCGCTCCTCCCAGGCGCTGCCAGCCAGACTTTTCGCGCCTCTCCTCCCAGGGCGCATCAGCGCAAATACCTCCCACGGAGGCCAGCTATATATAGAGCGCGTGCAGCCAGCCAGCGCAGAAGGATGTGCCAGATGCACAGAAGGGCTGCAGCACCACGCTGGGGGGGCAGGTACACACACACACACACACAGACACACACACAGACACACACACACACACAGAAGAATCAGCCAAGCAGGGTTCACAACCACGACGCAGTTCAGGACGCTAGCAAGAGGCAGAGAAACGGTCTACGACCCAGAGGGTCCCCAAAAATCAGTATTTCCCCCCCTGAAAGGAATCGACACCAGACACACATCAGCAGAAACACGAATGTGTTGTTCACTTAACGACTGCAGTGAATGCCTTTCACGACCGTGTCGTAAAATGGAGCAAAATTCAACCTAGAACTAAGGAGAAACTTCCTGACAGTGAGGACAATTAACCAGTGGAACCACCTGCCTCCAGAAGTGGTGAATGCTCCAACACTAGAAGTTTTTAAGAAGAAACTGGACAGCCATTTGTCCGAAATTGTATAGGGTTTGCTGCCTGAGCAGCGGGTTGGACTAGATGACCTCCAAGGTCCCTTCCAACTTTTATTATTATTATGGATCATCACACAGTCAGCCAGATGTTCAGACTGGATTTGGCATTTTGTCTACCTATCGAGTCCTTACCCAGGACCTGGGATAGGCAGATGTGGATGTTTGATGGTATTACAGATATCGTCGCAGGATGGAAGCAGTTCCTAGTAAGGCCACCTTTTGCAATTGACTAATGGCACTGCAGATAGTCCTCGGCTTACGACCGCAACAGAGTCCAACATTTCTGTCGCCAAGCCAGACATTCCTTAAGTGAGCTTTGCTCCGTTTAACGACCACGGTTGCTACGTGAATCACTGCAGTGGTTAAGTTAGGAACCCGGTCGTTAAGTGAACCTGGTTTTCTTATTGACTTGGGCAGGTCAGAAGGTCGCCAAAGGGGGAATCACGTGACTCCGGGGCACGGCGACCGTCGTAAATATGAGTCAGTTGCCAAGCGTCTGAATGTGGATCATGTGGCCCTGGGGAGGCTGCGACGGTCACTAAGCGTGAAAAACAGTCGTAAGTCGCCTTTTTCTCTGACTTTGAACAGTCACTAAACAAATGGTGAAGTCAAGGATTAGCTGTATTTTTTATCCTCTGCCACTTTAAGACATGTGGACTTCAACTCCAAAGCCTTCTGGCTGGGGAATTCTGGGAGTTGAAGTCCACAAATGCTGGCTGGAGAATTCTGGGAATTGATGTCCACACAGCCTGGCTGGGGAATTCTGGGAGTTAAAGTCCACACAGCCTGGCTGGAGAATTCTGGGAGTTGAAGTCCATATAACCTGGCTGGGGAATTCTGGAAGTTGGTCCACAAATGCTGGCTGGGGAATTCTGGGAATTGATGTCAACACTGCCTGGCTGGGGAATTCTGGGAATTGAAGCCCACACATTCCGGCTGGGGAATTCTGGGAAATGAAGTCCACAAATGCTGGCTAGGGAATTCTGGGAAATGAAGTCCACAAATACTGGCTGGGGAATTCTGGGAGTTGAAGTCCACACATCTTGGCTGGGGAAATCTGGGAGTTGAAGTCCACAAATGCTGGCTGGGGAATTCTGGGAGTTGAAGTCCACACAGCCTAGCTGGGGAATTCTGGGAATTGAAATCCAGAAATGCTGGCTGGGGAATTCTGGGAATTGCCCTCACCGCCTGGCTGGGGAATCTGGGAATTGAAGTCCTAAAATTTAGAAACATCATCCTTGAAACGAAACACATTTTAATCGGATGGAAAAGTTTGTTTGAGGGAATCAAACAAAGAGAAATTAAAATGCTGGGGGGGGGGAGAGAGAGAAGAAGAGGTCGGGGAAGGAACTTGTGAACGAGAACTTGGAAGCGTTGTTGGTTGTGAACTGGAAGGGGGCCAGCAGTGTGATGTAGCTGCAAAGCAAAAAGAACACCACAAATGGACTTCCTGGCTGCGTCAGCCAGAGTGCCATTTCCCAATTACCAAATGTAATTGTTCCATTTTATTTCTATTTTGGTCAAAGCTCATCAGGAGTGCTGGGTCTGTGTTCTGGACTCTGGAAACGCAGGAAGGAAGGATGAGCAGCAGATAAAAAAGCCAAAGGAGGGCTGAAGGACTCCATCCCAAGTCAGGCAAAGGAACCCCAAGCCATCAGCAGGGCAAAAAAGTCAAGATGGAGGCACAAAAGTGCAACTGAACCTTCAGTTGCCAGGGAATTCTGGGAACTGAAGTCCACACAACTTGGCTGGGGCATTCTGGGAGTTGAAGTCCACGCATCCAGACTGGGGAATTCTGGGAACTGAAGTCCATACATCTTGGCTAGGACTTTCTAGGAGTTGAAGTCCCTACATCCTGGCAGGGGAATTCTGGGAGTTGAAGTCCACGCATCCAGACCAGGGAATTCTGGGAGTTGAAGCCCACACATCCTGGCAGGGGAATTCTGGGAGTTGAAGTCCACAACTCCAGACGAGGGAATTCTGGGAGTTGGTCCCTACATCCTGGTAGAGGAATTCTGGGAATTGAAGTCCATGCATCCAGACTGGGGAATTCTGGAAGTTGTAATCCCCGCATGGTGTCTTTGGACTTCTGGAAACTGAAGTCCCTGCATGCTGCCTGGGGCATTCTGGGAATTGAAGTCCTGCACGGTGGCTGTCACGTGACGGGACAATTGAGGCTTCGGTCACCCCGTTCCCAAATGCAGGATGAGTGCATTGGAGGCCCAGTTTGGGAGACCCTTTTAACTGTCTGTTCAAGGTCTGAAATCTCCCACCCACCCACCCACCCACAGTTCTCTCCCTGTGTTTGTTTTCTGGCCCCTTCCCCCCCCCCAAAAAAGAGGCAATTTTTGCATTCTTCCCAGATGTTAGAGATCGGCTTAACAGGCCTGACTCAGCTACGCCGGGACTTTTCCTGGATGTTTGGCTGGCAAAATCGGCCTGCCACATTTTTCTCACCTCCATAAAGCAATAAATCACATTTTGGGGAAGCGGTGAGTCACCTTGATCAGGGCTGCATGTCTTGCCCACTGCAAAGATCATTCCTGCGGAAGAATCTGGGGCAGGACGGGCCCCGTTCCAGACAAGCTTAACTTCCCTTGTTCTCCTCCCAGGAGAAGCAGGCGGACGACGGGATTCGCATCAGCCCTGACCTTTAATTCCTTCTTCGTGAGCCAAAAAAGAAACGGCTCACACTGGATTAGGAGTCAGGAAGCTTGACCTGCAATTATCTGCTGGGCGCTGCAATTGGCCAAGCTCAAAAGGCAAACTAGCCGCCCCCTTTGCGATGCCCTGAAACAAATAAAAACTAGCAGATGATCAGTTCACACACGACTCCGGCGAAGGAGAGACTACTGTATAAACCAGGGGCAGGCAACCTTGGCTCTTTTATGACTGGTGGACTTCAACTCCCAGAATTCCTCAGCCAGCATGGGGGAACTATGGCCCCTTCATGACTGGTGGACTTCAACTCCCAGAATTCCTGAGTCAGCTATGCTGAGGGGAAAGGGAGATTTCCAAGCTGAGCCATGCTGGGTCATGAAGGGGCCATAGTTCCCCCACGCTGGCTCAGGAATTCTGGGAGTTGAAGTCCCCGAGTCATGAAGGGACCATAGTTCCCCCATGTTGGCTCAGGAATTCTGGGAGTTGAAGTCCACGAGTCATGAAGGGGCCATAGTTCCCCCATGCTGGCTCAGGAATTCTGGGAGTTGAAGTCCGCAAGTCATGAAGAGGCCTTAGTTCCCCCATGCTGGCTGAGGAATTCTGGGAGTTGAAGTCCACGAGTCATGAACGGACCATAGTTCTCCCACGGTGGCTGAGGAATTCTGGAAGTTGAAGTCCATGAGTCATAAAAGAGCCAAGGTTGCCTATCCCTGGTCTAAGCAACGGAGCTGGAAGGTTGAGTTCAGAAATAAACTTAGCCATAATGTATCTCTGGGTTGTTCTTTGGGCTTAGAGAAGAAGTTAAAATGCCCAGAATTGCCCAGCAAGAATGCTTTGAGATGGGTGGACTTCAACTCCCAGAATTCCCCACCCAGCCTAATTAGAGATGGGTGCACTTCAATTCCCAGAATTCCCCTGCTGGCATCTTTTGAGATGGGTGGATTTCCACTCCCAGAATCCCCTAGCCAGAATGCTTTGAGATGGGTGGACTACAACTCCTAGATTTCCCAACCCAGTACAGTGTCTGGGGAATTCTGGGAGTTGAAGTCCAAGCTTCTTTAAAGTTGCCAAGTTTGAAAAACATTGGCTCAGCATGATGCTTGAAACAAGCCATGATTTTTTTTCAACAAATTAGGATTTCAAGAAATGCTGCGTGGAAAGCCTAGATCGACCCAGCCCTCATGCTCCCCAAGCAGCGAATTTCAATGAAAACTTCCTGTTAGGTCTGTTTCTAGACCTGGCCTACCTCAGCCCTGCGAGGTAGGCCAGGTCAAGTAGCAGGCAGAGCAGAGTAACCTGTTCTAGTTAATCTCTTAAACGAAACAAAAGCAAGATGGGACAAGGAATTTTACAACAGTTCATTTAGTGACCATTCCAAGTGACGACGGCACTGAAAAATTGGACTTATGACCGTTTTTCACACTTACGACCGTTGGTCACGTGATCAAAATTCAGATGCTGGGCAACTGACGCGTATTTATGACAGTTGCAAAATCCCAGGGTCACGTGATCCACTTATGCGACCTTCTGAGAAGCAAAGTGAATGGGGGAAGCCCGAGTCGCTTAACGACCGAGTGACTCACTTAACAACTGCAGTGATTCACTTAATGATGATGGAGGAAAGGTCATAAAGGGGGGCAAAAAGTCACTTAACAAATGTCTCACTTAGCAACCGAACCTCTGGCTCAATCGTGGACGTAAGCCGAGGAATTTTGAATGTCTTTCTCTCTCTTTCCTCTCATTTTGTGCAAAAATCTCCACTCTGTGTTAAAACAGCCTCTTCTTGGTCTCCCCAAGATTAGTTCTTACTGACTGTTTCAATGTTATGGAATTTATAGAATTCTTTTACGGACATCTGCCATCGCCATTTGGAGGACAGCTGGGCATCTGCCTGTTTCAATTAGGCCTCGGTGATCACGAGTTCAAATTCTGTGATATTCAAACACGTGCAAATCGTAAATTGAGGCCAGAGTGCATTTAAGTCAATCCAAAATTGGGGGGGGGATTCAGCAGGCACCTTGCCCAGTTGGAATAACCTGTCACTCTCCAACATCAGTGGAAATTATCCTGGTTCTCTTGCTTGACCAGGGGGCTGGACTAGAAGACCTCCAAGGTCCCTTCCAGCTCTATTCTATTCTATTCTATTCTATTCTATTCTATTCTATTCTATTCTATTCTATTCTATTCCCTATTCTATTCTATTTTATTCTATTCTATTCCTTATTCTATTCTATTTTATTCCCTATTCTATTCTATTCTATTCCTGTTTTTATTTATTCCTTATTCTATTCTATTCTATTCTATTCCTTATTCTATTCTATTCTATTCTATTCTATTCTATTCTATTCTATTCTATTCCTGTTTTTATTTATTCCTTATTCTATTCTATTCTATTCTAGTCTAGTCTAGTCTATTCTAGTCTATTCCTTATTCTATTCTATTTTATTCCCTATTCTATTCTATTCCTTATTCTATTCTATTCCTGTTTTTATTTATTCTTTATTCTATTCTATTCCTGTTTTTATTTATTCCTTATTCTATTCTATTCTATTCTATTCTATTCCTGTTTTTATTTATTCCTTATTCTATTCTATTCTATTCTATTCTATTCTATTCTATTCTATTCTATTCTATTCTATTCTATTCTATTCTGCAAAACCACCTCATTTCATCCCAAAAACACAGGAAGCCAATCCGAAGGAGTCTGAGATACATGTTTTCAGATTCACCAATTTTGCACATGCAGTTCCCAACTTATAACCATTCGTTTAGCAAAGTGATGACAGCACCGAAAAAAGTGACTTGACAACCAATCCTCACACTTACGACCGTCGCAGCATTCCCCACGGTCCTATGATCAAAATTCTGTTAGCAATTTTTTTTATTGGTTGACCGAGATATAAAATACAAAGAGAATTTTTTTAAAAAGTAATAGAAAACCAGGGTGAGGGAAAAGAAAAAAAAAGTTGTATTAAAAAACAGGCACCAACGTCCGACTCTCTTCAGCACAGTAGAAGCTAAACAACGTGACAACCACAACTTTTTACTTTTACACAACAGTATGTGCAAGCCATTTCTATAGCAATGAGCCTATCTAATTAGCAAAAAGCAAAAGCAAAATATATATGTTTCATTGCAAGCACAAAAACGGGAAGCAGTTTCAAAACAAGAAACGAGATTTAAGATATATTCCTTTCTTTGGATAAAAGAATCCGTTGGAACATCTCTGCTTCATCTCTTTGCTGTGGGGAACAACATGATCAAAATTCAGGTGGGGTTGTATTTACGATGGTTGTAGCGTCTCGGCTTGCACGATCCCCCTTTGCCATCTTCCAGGCCGGCTTCTGACAAGCCATGAGCCAAGCAGGATTCAGTTAATGACCAATTAACTACAAAAGCAGAAGCTTTGAATTTGTGATTAAAATGGGGAGGGGATCGGTAAGAGGGTGGACCCAGACCCCTTTGGATTGTGGCTACCAGAGACTAATAATAATAATAATAATAATAATAATAACAACAACAACAACAACCTGAAACATAACACCCCAGACTTAACAATTGTCGATAAGAAAGACAAAAAAGTCTGGATAGTGGACGTGGCAGTGCCTGGAGACAGCAGAATAGACGAGAAAGAACTGGAGAAGATAACAAAATACAAAGACCTACAAATAGAAATAGAAAGACTGTGGCAAAAGCAAGCAAGGGTAGTACCAATAGTAATAGGCTCCTTGGGTGCAATCCCAAAACAACTGGAGCACCACTTGAACACCATTGGCATTGACAAATTCGCTATTAGTCAATTGCAAAAGGCGGCCTTATTAGGAACTGCTTCCATCCTGCGACGATATCTGTAATACCATCAAACATCCACATCTGCCTATCCCAGGTCCTTGGTAAGGACTCGATAGGTAGACAAAATGCCAAATCCAGTCTGAACATCTGGCTGACTGTGCGATGATCGATAATAATAATAAAAAGTTGGAAGGGACCTTGGAAGTCATCTAGTCCAAACCCCTGCTCAGGCAGAAAACCCTATACCATTTCGGACAAATGGCTGTCCAGTCTCTTCTTAAAAACTTCCAGTGTTGGAGCATTCACTGCTTCTGGAGGCAGGTGGTTCCACTGGTTAATTGTTCTGTCAGGAAGTTTCTCCTTAGTTCCAGGTTGCTTCTCTCCTTGATTAGTTTCCACCCGTTGCTTCTTGTCCTGCCTTCAGGTGCTTTGGAAAATAGCTTAATTCTTTATGGCAGCCCCTGAGGTACTGGAAGGCTGCTATCGTGTCCCCCCTCGTCCTTCTCTTCATTAAACTGGACATACCCAATTCCAGCAGCCGTTCCTTATATGTTTTAGCCTCCAGTCCCCTAATCCTCTTTGTTGCTCTTCTCTGGACTCTTTCTAGAGTCTCAACATCTTTTTTATATTGCGGTGACCAAAACTGGATGCCGTATTCCAAGTGTGGCCTTCCCAAGGCCTTATAAAGTGATATTAACACTTCACCTGATCTTATTCTCTCACTAACTAACTCAATTCCCCTCCTTACAATGGAGGTGTTAACCTGAACTTGGGAAGGGACATTCCTAGAAAAAAAAGGACCATGGTGGAGGAAACGGGGAAGGGGGGGGTCGTCACTGCTCCTCTGCAACTGCTAAGTGTTTCTACAGACCCCAAAAAGGGCTTTGAAGAAAAAAAAGCAGAACAGCCCTACAATCTTGTTGGGGAGCCCGGACAGATAATTTGACCGATGGGTTGATTGACGATGAGTTTTTCAATCAGGGTTGGCTCTTGGGATCCAGACAGAGAGACTTCCTCCAGATGTTCTGTGTCCAGCTTGATCCTCCAGAGCAGTGTTTCCCAAACTTGACAATTTTAAGGCATGTGGACTTCAACTCCCAGAATTCCACAGCCAGCGTTGCTGGCTGTGGAATTCTGGGAGTTGAAATCCTCATGCCTTAAAATTGTCAAGTTTGGGAAACACTGCTCCAGATGAAAAGAGGAGAGCCAGCAGCACCGCTGGAACACCTGAGGATCAGGCTGGGACAGACCAGTATGAAGAAGGTATCTCTCTCTCTCTCTATCACCGGTCTATCTATCGATTAATCGGACTATTTATCCATCAGTCTGTTTATCTAGCTAGCAAATATATCTGTCAATCTATTAACTTATCACCTCCGTCAATCTCTCTATCTATGGATTCTATCGTCTGTCTATTGATCAATCAGTTCATCTATTCATCTATCAATCTTTTTATCTATCTAAAGATCAATCGATCTATCTATAAATTTATCTATTTATCTATCAATCTATTTATCAAGCTCGCTAGCCAGCTAAGAATTAATCTCTATCAATCTATCCATTTCTCTCTCTGTATCAATCTACCTATCTTCTCTCTATAGGTTGATTTATTAATCTGTGATATTTGTCTGTGGGTCTATCTGTCTGTCTATCTATTTATCTATCTACGCCGTATCTATCGTCTTTCTGGCTATCTAGCTATCTATGTCTGTCTTTCTGGCTCTGTCTCTATCTCTCTCATCTATATCTGTCTGTCTATCTGTCTGTCTCTCTCATCTATGTTTGTCTGTCCGTCTCTCTCTCTCTCTCATCTATGTTTGTCTGTCTGTCTGTCTATTTATCTATCTATCTATCTATCTATCTATCTATCTATCTATCTATCTATCTATCTATCTATCTATCTATCTATCATCTCTCTCTCTCTCTCTCTCTCTCTCTCTATCTATCTACAGCAGTGGTTCTCAACCTGTGGGTCAGGACCCCATTTGGGGTCGAATGACCATTTCACGGGGGTCCCAAACAACACAGTCCGCCATTGTTTTCCCCCTTTTCCTTAGCTGTGCTACTCCCTTTTATTCTATTGGCTTTTGAAAGCCAAGAGAAGAGACTCTCTTGAATAGAGTCTAATTTTATTGGCTTTCAAAAGCCAATAGGAGTTGTCCAGGCTGTCTCTGCCCTGCTGAGCCTGCCAAAAGTCCTATTCTGCAAACGGTGCTGCACCAGTTGAGTAGTCCTCGACTTACGACCGGTTGAGTAGTCCTCGACTTACGACTGGTTGGGGGTCGCGGCATTAAAAAGGTTGAGAACCACTGATCTACAGTATCTATCTATGTCTTTCTGACTATCTAGCTATCTATGTCTGTCTGTCTATCTGCCTATCTATCTGTCTATCTGTCTATCTATCTATCTATCTATCTATCTATCTATCTATCTATCTATCTACGGTATCTATGTCTCTGGCTATCTAGCTATCTAGGTCTGTCTGTCTATCTGTCTATCTATCTACGGTATCTATGTCTTTCTGGCTATCTAGCTATCTATCTATGTCTTTCTGACTATCTAGCTATCTATGTCTGTCTGTCTATCTGCCTATCTATCTGTCTGTCTGTCTATCTATCTATCTATCTATCTATCTACGGTATCTATGTCTCTGGCTATCTAGCTATCTAGGTCTGTCTGTCTATCTGTCTATCTATCTACGGTATCTATGTCTTTCTGGCTATCTAGCTATCTATGTCTGTCTTTCTGGCTATCTAGCTATCTAGTTAGCTAACTAGCTGGCTGACTAGCTATCTGTTTATCCATCCATCCATTCATCTCATTTACATGGATGGCCATCTCAGAAAAAGTGACCGTCGTACGCCAATTAGGAAAAACAATAATTATATATAAAAAATATCCTCATTAAAAAAAATAAAACAATTATTGTTCCTCCCCCCCCCCCAAAAAAAACAACCCAAAAGCTGGGCCTAAGTTCAACAGGAAAAGCTTTTGAAACCCAAGGAAGAGACCAATCTCTTGACATCCGAGTCGGTGAAGCCCTGCTTTCTCTGAAGGACAGCGGATGAGGAATTTGCAGAGCTGAGCATCAAGAGATCCAGAGATTCTCCGTCAAAATCCCTCAAAGATTGCCTCCTAGGCCAATTCCTACCTAGTATTTGTGGATAGAGTGCTCCTGGAAAAGGAGGCTCCATTTAGCCCCGAGAGCCACAATCAGACAAATTTTTCCTTCTGTCTTCCCAAAAAGCTACCCCCCCCCCACACACACACACCAAGACCGCAAAAGCCACTGCGCGAAACACACAACTCCCTCCATCTAACCCTATATCAGAAGCTGCAGAAAGCCTCCGTGGGGGTGCCAGTCCCGGAGAATGGACGGATCCCCCACATGGCTGGCTAACCCTTCAACCAGGATGCAGAACAATCTCAGTTTGTTCCAGGCCTCCTTTCTGCCTGCGGGACTCTTTTACTCTTCGTGTAAAAGATGGAGACTGCCTGGAAGCAGTCAGCCCCCCCAAAAAAACCCCAAAAGAAGAACGGAAAACAAAATAAAGCAAAATACAGGAAGATTCCACCCAAATAAAAAAGCATCCGCCAAGCCAGTTCTCCCTACACCGTTCAGGTCAGCCAGGTAAAGATTAACCATGGTGACCAGCAAGCCACAATCCGACAGGACAGGGGTCACCCGAGGGGGACAATCCCTGCTTATGCGACCCCAAATCCGGGCAGACACACCAGCTCATCCCAGCCTGTCAGTCCAGGTGAGCCCCTTGCCATATGGGAAGGGTCTGCAGCTACTGGTCCCAGCAAGGCCACCATAAGCCTTGCTGAGGCTCGCTGGACCACCGGCAGCCCCTTTGCTACCCCCCAAAAGACCCCTCGGTACTTACCCCCAGTCCGTCCGTTTTCCTCGGAATGCCGCGTTCCCCAAAGCGGAACAAATGGACAATTTTGCTGCAGCCCACCGAGCGAAAACTCCGCCTGACCACAAGGACAGGCAGAAAGAGAGAGAGAGAGAGAGAAAGAAAGAAAGAGAGAGAGAGAGAAGGGGATAAAAAGAGGGGGGGGCTTATCCCGACGCTAGGAATTCCAAACTTCCCCCAGGCTTGAGTCACCTCCCCTCCCCTCCCCAAAGATGGGGGCATGGATAAACATTTCCAAATATGGAGATCATAACTGGAAAAGCATGTTAGAAAAATCGCCCGGCTGCAGGGCTGGCTCGGAGCGGAATTCCCCAGCCCTGGGGAAGGTCAATGATTAACTTGGAAGTTACGACAAGCCAGCATCCTGGCCAGGTTTGATCCAGTCTAGCCTCCTTCTAAAGGGGTGCCGAGGCCCCCCTCCCATGCCCACCCACCACCCAGCCGCTGCTGGCATAGGCTACAGCCCTGTCCGCAGACAGATACAGACCCTCCGTGATCCCCCCCCGTCCCCCGCTTGCAATTCGGCTGGGTTCGCACAACCAGGGTCAGGGAAAGCCCCCAGGATTGTACCCATCATCCAAACCTTGTTTCAGAGTCAACCTCGGTTAGGGTTTGGGCACCAAGCACGTTGCGTAAACGCTCCGGAGAATGGCTGCCCGCCCTTTGTGCAAACAAGGAAACGGATGGCTGGCGTCAGCCGATCCCTGGGGCAGGGTTCAATTCAAGCGCCTAGTCCTCCACGTACGACTAGAACCGAGTTTGAAATTTCCGTCGCTAAGCCGTTCGATTCAAGCACCTAGTCCTCCACGTACGACTAGAACCGAGTCTGAAATTTCCATTGCTAAGCGGTTCAATTCAAGCGCCTAGTCAACGTACGACTAGAACCGAGTCCGAAATTTCCATCTCTAAGCGGTTCAAGCACCTAGTCCTCAACGTACGACTAGAACCGAGTCCAAAATTTCCATCTCTAAGCAGTTCAAGCGCCTAGTCCTCAACATACGACTAGAACCGAGTCCGAAATTTCCATCGCTAAGTGGGACAGTGGCTAAAGGGAGCTTTGTCCCGTTTTACGTCATTTCCTGCCACGTTTGATAAGCCGTCGTTAAGTTAGTTACCCGGTCATTAAGCGAGTCCAGCTTTCCCCCTTGACTTGGCTTGTCAGAAGGTCGCCGAAGGGGATTATCACGTGACCCGCTGCCACCGTCATAAGTACATGTCAGTTGCCAAGCGTCTGAATTTTGATCACGTGATGCACGGGGAGGCTGCGATGGTCGTAAGTGCGAAAAAAACAGTCCTGACTCGCTTTTTCCAGCGCCGTTGTGACTTCAAGCCATCATTAAACGAATGGTCATTAAGTTGAGGACTACCTATATCATCTGAAAGCAAAATCTCTGAGGCCATCGGCTTCTCCAACAGGGGAGACTTGCTTTGTGACCAACGGAGGTCAGATTGCAGGAAGCTGTGAAGGATCGGCGTTTCCCGAACTGTCGCCGTACTTTACATTTAGTCCTCGGCTTACGACCACAACAGAGCCCAAAATTTCTGCTGCAAAGCGAGACATTGGTTAAGTGAGTTAGTTTTGCCCCGCTTTACGACCTCCTTTGCCACAGTCCTTAAATGAATCGCTGCTGTGGCTAAATTAGCGACACGGTTCTTAAGCAAATCTGACTTCTTCCCTGTCGACTTGGCCGGTCGGACGGTTGCAAAAGGAGAACACATGACCCCCGGGACGCTGCGACCGTCGTAAGTATGAGTCGGTTGCCAAACATCTGAATTTTGATCCCGTGATCGTGGTCTGCAAGGGTCGTTAAGTGTGAAAAAGGATCCTAAGTCGCTACTTTCGATGCCGTCGTAACTTTGGACGGTCACTAAATGAACTGTCGTAAGTCGGGGACTATCTGTAATAAGAACTCTGCGCCCTGTCAAGCATTGAGGCAACAGACTGGCCAAAGACACAACGTCAACAACTGGCTACGCCAAGGGGGCTTGCGTCCATTTTCATAGGCCAGTGGTTCTCAACCTGAGGGTCGGGACCCCATTTGGGGTCGAACGACCATTTCACGGGGGTCTCCAAACAACGCAGTCCGCCATTTTTTCCCCCTTTTCCTTAGCTGTGCTACTCCCTTTTATTCTATTGGCTTTTGAAAGCCAATAGAAGAGACTCTCTTGAATAGAGTCTAATTCTATTGGCTTTCCAAAGCCAATAGGACTTGTCCAGGCTGTCTCTGCCCTGCTGAGCCTGCCAAAAGTCCCATTCTGCAAACGGTGCGGCACCAGTTGAGTAGTCCTCGACTTACAACCGGTTGAGTAGTCCTCGACTTACGACCGGTTGGGGGTCACGGCATTAAAAAGGTTGAGAACCACTGTCATAGGTGGTCATGAAGGCTCCATCCTTGGAGGCTTCCAAGAAGAGACCGGACAGTTGCTTGTCTGGAATGGCACAGGGTCCCCTGTTTGAGCAGGGGGTTGGACTAGATGACCTCTGAGGTCCCTTCCAACTGGATTATTCTGTTAGTCTACAATCCCTGATCAATTAATCAGCGGAACAGAAGTTGCCTCCAGAAGTGGGTGGCTGCTCCATCACTGGAGCTTTTAAAGAAGAGACTAGACGCTTGTCTGAAATGGCACAGGGTCCCCTGTTCGAGCAAGGGGTTGGACTAGATGACCTCCGAGGTCCCTTCCAGTTTGTTATTCTGTTATTCTGCAATCCCTGATCGATTAAGCAGCGGAACAGAAGTTGCCTCCAGAAGTTGTGGCTGCTCCATCACTGGAGGTTTTTAAGAAGAGACTGGACAGCCCTTTGTCTGGTACAGGGTTTCCTGCACGAGCAGGGGGTTGGACTAGATGACCTCCACGGTCCCTTCCGGCCCTGTTATTCTATGTTCTTCAGTTTTACGACCACAACTGAGCCCAAACTTTCTGTGGCTAAGCCAGACAGCTGTTAAGTGAGTTGTGCCTCATTTGGGGACCTTTTTTTTTTTTTTGCCTCCGTTGTTAAGCGAAGCACTGCAGTGAATCCTAAGATTCATTTAGGCAAATCCAGCTTCCTGCCTTGACTTTGCCCGTGGGAATCTGGCTGGAGAAGGTCACCAAAGGGGATCACGTGACCCTGGGAGGACCTCCAAGGGCCCTTCCAACTGTTATTCCTTCCTTCCTTCCTACACAAAAGACCAGATTCAAGGGAGGTTATGCCACATCTTCTCCTACACATCAACTTCCTCTCATCCCCGATCTCCTTTCCTTCCTTCCTTCCTTCCTTCCTTCCTTCCTTCCTTCCTTCCTTCCTTCCTTCCTTCCTTCCTTCCTTCCTTCCTTCCCTCCTTCCTTCCCTCCTTCCCTTCCCTTCCCTTCCTTTCTTCCTAAGAAGGCTTTTAAGAAGAGACAGCCACTTGTCTGAAATTGTACAGGGCCTCCTGCTTGAGCAGGGGGTTTGTTTATTTATTTATTTATGAGACTTATATACCGCTTTAAGTGCAAGCACTCTCTAAGCGGTGTACACCAGTAAGCAATGTATATATATATATTTACATTGCCCCCAACAACCTGGGTCCTCATTTTACCTACCCGGGAAGGATGGAAGGCTGAGTCAACCTTGAGCCGGTGAGATTTGAACCGCTGACCTGCTGAACACAGTCAGCTAAAGTGGCCTGCAGTACTTGCACTCTAACTGCTGCGCCACCTCGGCTCAGGGTTGGACTAGATGACCTCCAAAGTCCCTTCCAACTCTGTCCTTCCTTCCTTCCTTCCTTCCTTCCTTCCTTCCTTCCTTCCTTCCTCCCTCCTTCCTTTTTTCTCCCTCTTTCCTTCTTTCCTTCCTCCTTCCTTCTTCCTCCCTCCTTCCTTCTTTCCTTTCCTTTCTTTCTTTCCTTCCTTCCTTCCCTCCTCTTCCTTCCTTCTTCCTTCTGTCCTTTTTTCTCTCTTTCCTTCTTTCCTTTTCCTTCCTTCCTTCCTTCCTTCCTTCCTTCCTTCCTTCCTTTCTTCCTTCCTTCCTTCCTTCCTTCCTTCCTTCCTTCCTTCCTTCCTTCCTAAGAAGGCTTTTCAGAAGAGACAGCCCCTTGTCTGAAATGTTTCTAGGGCCTAATGCTTGAGCTGGGGGTTGGACTAGATGACCTCCAAGGACCCTTCCAGCGCTCTTCCGCTTGACTGACAATTCCCCCCTCCCATGCAGCACGACGTCAGGAGGCAAGGGCTGCTCAGAGACTCTGCTCTATGCACCAGGAGATACCGGTGGGTGGCCCAAGACAGCAAAAACATCTCCAAGCTCAGAAAATACAAAACTCTCCAAAAACGGAGGAGCTGAAATTTCAGGAATGCAGATTCTCAGTAGGAAAAAACTGGACAAGCCAAGATTGTCGGGGGCAGAGAACTGCTTTCCTTCCAACCACGCACTTCTCGGGTCTGGAGGCAGCAAAGAGGCAGGAGATGGGAGATTTGGCCATATATGGCCAAACTCAGCTCGCTAAGGGACCTTCTGATCTTCTCCAGATCTTGGGGCTTGGCCCAACAGCGGACAACCTCACTGGAGGCTAAAACGTACAAAGAACGGTGGCCGGAATCGGAGATGTCTAGTTTAATGAAAAGAAGGATTAGGGGGTGACAGGATAGCAGTTTTCCAGTATCTCAGGGGCTGCCCCAAAGAAGAGGGAGTCAAGCTATTTTCCAAGGTGCCAGAAGGCAGGACAAGAAGCAACGGATGGAAACTGAGCAAGGAGAGAAGCAACCTGGAACTAAGGAGAAACTTCCTGACAGTTAGAACAGTTAACCAGTGGAACTCCTTGCCTCCAGAAGCAGTGAATGCTCCAACACTGGAGGCTTTCAAAAAGAGACTGGACAGCCATTTGTCTGAAATGGTATAGGGTTTCCTGCCTGAGCAGGAGGTTGGACTAGATGACCTCCAAGGTCCCTACCAACTCTGTTATTCTATTCTATTCTATTCTATTCTATTCTATTCTATTCTACTCTATTCTACTCTATTCTATTCTACTCTATTCTACTCTACTCTATTCTATTCTATTCTATATCCTATTGCTTATTCCAAGGCTTTTCAACCAGTGGTACGGGTACCACTTGTGGTACATTGGCACCTGGCAGGTGGTACGCGACCATCCTAGAAAAGGGGTAGCGGAATGAGCTGAACCGGTGGCAGCACCGCACAAGCCTGAGCGAGAGACGGCTGGAGCTGCAGGGCTGTCAGGGCTCAGTGGAAGTGCCAGGATCAGCGCCAGGATCCAGCTGGAGCTCAGCGCTGATCCTGGTGCTTCTGCTGAGCCCAGAAGAAGCGCCGATCAGCTGGAATGTTGCAGCCTCTCCAGGGTCTTGTGATTTACATTCAGATGCTTGGCAACTGATTCATATTTATGACGGTCACAGTGTCCCAGGGTCATGGGAAGCGACCAAAACCTGCTGCAACCACCCAGCAGACGGAGGGGGGGAATAAAAAACACCCCCCACCCTCCACCCCTGCTGCCAATCCTCAACAGAAATGCTCACAACAATGGAAACCTCGGACAGGAGGAAGAGCACCGCCGGGCGGGCAGGCAGGTGTCTTGCTCGGCTGTGGCTTGGGGGGCACTTTTTTCAGATTGTAATTTCTAAGAGTCACTAAGCGAACTGTTTTAAGTCGAGGACTACCTGTACTTTATCACTTTTTTCCTTTTTTGGGGGGGGGTCATCAAGTTTTTGACACCTTGCTAGGCGACAGGTGGTACTCGGATGTTGCCATATCCTAAAAGTGGTACAAGGGGTGAAAAGGTTGAAAAGCCCTGACTTATTCTATATCCTATTGCTTATTCTATTCTATTCTATTCTATTCTATTCTACTCTATTCTATTCCATTCCATTCCATTCTATTCCATTCCATTCCATTCTATTCCATTCCATATTTTCTATTGTTCTGTTCTGTTCCGTTCCATTCCATATTTTCAATTCTATTCTATTCTGTTCCATTCCATTCTGTTCCATTCCATATTTTCTATTGTTCTGTTCTGTTCTGTTCCTTCCATTCCATATTTTCAATTCTATTCTATTCTGTTCCATTCCATTCTATTCCATTCCATATTTTCTATTCTATTCCATTCCATATTTTCTATTCTATTCTATTCTATTCTATTCTATTCCATTCCATTCCATATTTTCTATTCTGTTCCATTCCGTTCCGTTTTATTCCATTCCATATTTTCTATTCTATTCTATTCCGTTCCATTCCATTCTATTCCATTCCATATTTTCTATTCTATTCTATTCTATTCTATTCTATTCTATTCTATTCTATTCTATTCTATTCTATTCCATTCTATTCCATTCCATATTTTCTATTGTTCTGTTCTGTTCTGTTCCATATTTTCAATTCTATTCTATTCTGTTCCATTCCATTCTATTCCATTCCATATTTTCTATTCTATTCCATTCCATATTTTCTATTCTATTCTATTCTATTCTATTCTATTCTATTCTATTCTATTCTATTCTATTCTATTCTAGTCTGTGTCTGTGTCTGTGTCTGTGTCTGTGAGTGTGTGTGAGAGAGGGAGAGGCAGCACAAAGAAGAGTTTTCATATTTTCCAAGGAGGCAGGATGGGAGACCCACGTTGGACTTCCTACAAGCCAGGATGGTTTCTGTGCTACTCCTGGATCCTTGCACACATGTAAAGAAGCACATACATCCCTTAAGTCCAGATCGGTCCAAAGATGGAGGTTGACAAAGTTGCCACAATATAAAAAAAGAAGATCTTGAGACTCTTTAGAACAGGGGTCTTCAAACGTGGCAACTTTAAGACTGGTGGACTTCAACTCCCAGAATTCCCCAGCCAGCCTGGCTGGGGAATTCTGGGAGTTGAAGTCCACCAGTCTTAAAGTTGCCATGTTTGAAGACCCCTGCTTCAGAACGAGTGCAGAGAAGAGCAACAAAGACGATTAGGGGACTGGAGTCTAAGACGTACGAAGAACGGCGGCAGGAATCGGTTCCAGGTATTCCCCGACTTACAACGGTTCATTTAGTGACCGTTCAAATTTACAGCATCACTGAAAAAAAGTGACTTACGACTGGTTTTCAACCTTATAACCACTGCAGTATCTCTACAGTCATGCGATCCAAACTCAGACGTTTGGCAAATGACTCACATTTACGACGGTCGCAGCGTCCCAGGGTCACGAACTTATGACAAGCAAAGTCAATGGGGGAAGCCGGATTCGTTTAACAACTGCTAACTGAACAACTGCAGTGACTCGCTTAACGACTGTGTGCCAGGAAGGTCGTAAAATGGGGGGAAACTGACTTAACCGACATCTCGCTTAGCAACATAAATTTTGGGCTCAGTTGTGGTCGTAAATCGAGGACTATCTGTATGTTTAATGAAGAGAAGGACTTGGGGGAGGTGACACGATGGCGTCTTCCAATACTTAGGGGGGCTGCCACGAAGAAAACGGGGGGTCCCCCTGTTCTCCAAAGCACCTTGAAAGCAGAACAAGAAGCAACTTTTTTCCGGCCCTATTCCAAGTGCAAACGGTCACTAAAAAAGTGTGTCATAAGTCAAGGACTCCATGCTCCCAGAAAAGCACAGAGACATCTTAATCGGAAGACGAGCAGCGGCATTGCCTGCTAGCGAATCAAATGCACAGCCCAAATAGGTCTACTTACCAACTGGATCTGACTGTCAGTTGGGCGAGGGTGCAGCCTGGGTAGGTGTCCCCTTCCTCAAGTCAATCAGTTGGGGGTCCCTATCGCAGCCCTGGGGGGTGGGGGGAGAGAGAAACAGTATCTGAACGCACAGATCTAAACCTAAAAGTGCCCTCCAAAAGGAACTGGCTGGGGAATTCTGGGAGTTGAAGTCCACATATTTTTTGCACGAAAATCCTGAAGAAATTTGCAAGAAGGATGGTGCAATGGGGGAGGAATTCACCAGCTGTTGGGGAATTCTGGGAATTGAAGTTCACACATTATTTGCACGAAAATCCTGAAGAAATTTGCAAGAAGGATGGTGCAAAGGGGGAGGAATTCACCAGCTGTCAGGGAATTCTGGGAGTTGAAGTCCACCTCTCTTTTGCATGAAAATCCTGGAGAAATTCACAAGAAGGGTAGTGCAACAGGGAGGCAGAATTCCTGGAAGCCCGGCACGCTGACAAATTGGCCCACAATAGACAGCAGCAACCTCAACGAAGTTGTGCAAAAAGAGATAATCCATGCGCCAAAGAGGGGACAAAAAGACCCGAAACACCAGCAACACCAACTCCTCGCCAGCAATCATCACCCGGATGAGCAGCGATTAACTCCAAGATTAACCTCAGCGCAACAATCAAGATGTAAACGATACGCCAATCAAGGACGTGCCGGACAAGCTAATAGTAAACAGCCCAACCAAAGATCACCAAGACGACTTCCAGAGTATAAACTGAGAACAGAGCCCACTCCCTAATTGCACCGATGGTGTTCTCTAGTAGGGTCTGCAAGAAAACCACCACACTCAGAGAGCACCAAAGATGCCACAGTCTTCCACATCATCATCATCCTCGTCGTCCTCACACACCATCCCCTTCTACCACTGATGATGTTCCAGAGTCACCCAGCCAGCTTTCATGACTAAGGCAGGACTAGAACTCACCGTCTGCTGGTGATTGGCCCTACGTCACCCAGCTGGCTATTATGCCTAAGGCGGGACTAGAATTCACTGTCTCCTGGTGACTGGCTCAAAGTCACCCAGCTGAGTTTGTGTCTAAGGCAGGACTAGAACTCACCGTCTCCTGGTAATTGGCCCAAAGTCACCCAGCTGGCTTCCATGCCTAAGGCGGGACTAGAACTCCCCGTCTCCTGGTGATTGGCCCAAAGTCACCCAGCTGGCTTCCATGCCTAAGGCGGGACTAGAACTCCCCGTCTCCTGGTGATTGGCCCATAGTCACCCAGCTGGCTTCCATGCCTAAGGCAGGACTAGAACTCCCCATCGCCCACTTGTGTTTTAACCCCAAACTAGGCTCCTTCTTTACAACCTTTCCCAGCCAGCTTCTGAAAAGAAAAGACATTGGGAGAGGCTGGATACATTAAACCACCATGTGATTGCGTGCTTCGCTTAACAACCATGCAAATAGCTCGTAAGATTGGATGTGACTCACTTAACAACCACCTTAAAGCTTCTGGCCTCAACTGTGTCCATAGGCCTAGGCCAGGAGTAGGCAACCTTGGCTCTTTTATGACTGGTGGACTTCAACTCCCAGAATTCCTAAGCCAGCATGGCTCAGCTTGGAAACCTCTCCCTTTCCCCTCAGCATGGCTGGCTCAGGAATTCTGGGAATTGAAATCCACGAGTCATGAAGGGGCCCTAGTTCCCCCACGCTGGCTGAGGAATTCTGGGAGTTGAAGTCCACGAGTCATGAAGGAGCCATAGTTCCCCCATGCTGGCTGAGGAATTCTGGGAGTGAAGTCCACCAGTCATGAAGGGGCCACAGTTCCCCCACACTGGCTGAGGAATTCTGGGAGTTGAAGTCCACAAGTCATGAAGGGGCCATAGTTCCCCCATGCTGGCTGAGGAATTCTGGGAGTTGAAGTCCACCAGTCATGAAGGGGCCATAGTTACCCCACACTGGCTCAGGAATTCTGGGAGTGAAGTCCACGAGTCATGAAGGGGCCATAGTTCCCCCATGCTGGCTCAGGAATTCTGGGAGTTGAAGTCCACGAGTCATAAAAGAGCCAAGTTTGCCTACCCCTGGGCTAGGAGTAGCTGTCTAAAGAGCAACGCAGCCCTTCTGTCCTTCTCCAAGGCCCGTCCTTGGGCCAGGGACGCCTTTGAACCCTCTGGTCCTCTGCGAGTCAGCCAACCCTTTTTTTTTTTTTTTGCACCAGTTTTAAATTTGCATTTTAAAAAAAAAAACACAGGAAAATAAACCTCACTATAAAAGGCTTGAGAAGCCTTTGGCAAAGCCGGGGGTCCAAATCCAGGACATATTAGGAAAAATTCCCAACCTCCTTGTTTCACAGCAAAGAAATCTGCCCGGCTTTGGGATTTTGAAGCAGGGGGCTTGAAAGGAACTGTGACTTGCGAATCACCCAGCGGGCTGGACTGGATGATCTCTAGAGACCCTTCCAGGTTCTCCTGAGTTTCTACACTGGTTAAAAAAAATCAAATAAATCTTGTCCATCGGAAGGGAGGGGGAAGCCGAGGGAGGCCCCTCAGCACAAATCCAATCGGAAGATCTTGCAAAAGGAAAACTGGGATTCCACCTTTTTACATGTAGGGTTTCCTGCCTGAGCAGGGGGTTGGACTAGATGACCTCCAAGGTCCCTTCCAACTTTATTGTTATTATTTATTATTATATATTGATTCGATTTTTATCCTGCCTTATACAACCAGTCCTCAACCTGTGGCCCCAAATTTCCGTTGCTAAGTGAGACATTAAGTGAGTTTTGCCCCATTTTAACAACCTCTCTTGCACTGTTGGTAAGTGAATTGCTGCAGGTAGTAAGTTAACCTGGTTTCCCCATTGACTTTGCTTGCCCTGAGACAGTTGCACAGTGTCCGAATTTTGATCATGTGACCACAGGAATTGCAGCAGCCATCATAAGTGTGAAAAACCATCATGTCACTTTTTTCAGTACTGTAACTTTGAACAGTCACTAAACGAACTGTGGTTAAGTTGAGGCCTACCTGTACACGAAAGCTGGCTGGGTGACTTTGGACCAATCACCAGGAGACAGTGAGTTCTAGTCCTGCCTTTGGCATAAAACCTGGCTAGGTGACTTTGGACCAATCACCAGGAGACGGGGAGTTCTAGTCCCGCCTTAGGCATGAAAGCTGGCTGGGTGACTCTGGGCCAATCACCAGGAGACAGTGAGTTCTAGTCCCGCCTAAGGCTTGAAAGTCAGCTGGGTGACTCTGGGCCAATCACCAGGAGACAGTGAGTTCTAGTCCCGCCTAAGGCATGGAAACTGGCTGGATGACTCTGGACCAATCACCAGGAGACAGTGTGTTCTGGTCCCGCCTTAGGCATGAAAGCCGGTTGGGTGACTTTGGGCCAATCACCAGGACACGGTCAATTCTAGTCCCACCTTTGGTATGAAACCTGGCTGGTGACTTTGGACCAATCACAGGAGACGGTAAGTTCTCGTCCCGCCTTAGGCATGAAACCTGGCTGGGTGACTTTGGGCCAATCACCAGGAGACGGTGAGTTCTAGTCCCGCCTTAGGCATGTTCGCACCTTGAATTATTTATAAAGAAACAGAGGCGACATAAAAACCTAACAAAATAAATAAAAGTGCATAAATAACCTGGCTGGAGAAATTCCACGGGCAAAAATGGGAACAAGGACGAGAATCCTTCATTTTGTTCCAAAACCCTTAAAAGGAAGGAAAGCTAAAGGCCCTTGTAGGAAATGAACACCTCATTGTGAGACCTGGCTTCTCCTGCCTGTTGCGGCTACACAACACAGCTCACCCAGTTGTCAAATTTATGCATTTTCCAGGTTGGCACCAAGGCTAGACTCTCCATCCACCCAAGTGGCTGTATTCACACAACCGATTAAGCCACCAAGGAACTAAACCAGGGTTCCTGATCCAAGTTTAGCAGGAGTGAAAGCAAACACTACGTCTTCTCCCACACTGGTTTGAACACAACCACTGTGACACCACATGCATTGCGTCCCTGCCCAGGTTACGTAAAGTCACCAGTCCCTCCAGGTAAAAAAGAGAGAGAGATTCCTCTAAAACAGTCACAAAAGCATTGCAAGCAACTCTTTGGGGGAATCACTGGCAACTGCACAATGCAATTTGTTATTCAAGTCAAGCCTGAGCAGCTGACTTTGCACATGCTTTTCATGCGCTCCAAAGATGCTTTTTTTCCAAAAGCCAATTGCACTCGTTTGTTAGTGCCTCTTAATCCAATGAAGAGAAGACCAGAGGTAAAAGGATAGCAGCCTTGCAATATTTGAGGGGCTGCCACAAAGAAGGGGGGAGGTCCATGTCTTCTGCAGAGCACCTGAAGGCAAGACAAGAAGCAACGGATGGGAACTCATCAAGGAGAGAAGCAACCTAGAACTAAGGAGAAACAATTAACCACTGGAACTACTTGCCACCAGAAGTTGTGGGTGCTCCATCATTGGAGATTTTCAAGAAGGGACTGGACAGCCATTTGTCTGAAAAGGTAGGGTCTCCTGCTTTGAGCAGGGGGATGGACTAGAAGACCTTCGATGTCCCTTCCAACTCTGTTATTCTATTCTATTCTATTCTGTTCTGTTCTATTCTTTATTCTATTCTATTCTAATTTTTCTATTCTATTTTATTCCATTCCATTCCATTCTACTCTAGTCTATTCTATTCTCCATTCCTTCTGTTCTGTTCTGTTCTATTCTTTATTCTATTCTATTCTAATTTCTCTATTCTATTCTATTCCATTCCATTCCATTCTATTCATTTTTTCTATTCTAGTCTAGTCTAATTTCTCTATTCTATTCTATTCATTTTTTCTATTCTATTCTATTCCAGTCTAGTCTAGTCTATTCTATTCAATAAATCAATCAATTTGCCCAAATCAATTCACCCTGATATGAATGCACATCAGGAGATTGGAGCCGCCAGTCTCGGATCCCATCTTCGTACCCTCAGTGGCACCAGCCTCCCTCAGTCTGAAGAGTCATAACTGATGCCAGGTTTCCCTTTTGCCTTTCATAGTTTTTTTTTTTTCCATTTGAAGTCACAGCTCTCTCTCCCCCACTCGGATGAAAACATCGTCTGGCTATGCGGCCTGTCAGATCCTGGAAAGAAGTTGTGGGTACTTCAACACTGGAGGTTTTCAAGAAGAGACCCAGACAATTTGACTGAATTGGCATAGGGTTTCCTGCTTGAGCAGGGGGCTGGACTAGAAGACCTCCGAGGTCCCTTCCAGCTCTGCTCCTATTCTATTTGATTCTATTCTATTCTACTCTACTCTATTCTATTCCTGTTTTTATTTATTCCTTATTCTATTCTATTCTATTCTATTCTATTCTATTCTATTCTATTCTATTCTATTCTATTCTACTCTACTCTACTCTACTCTACTCTATTCCTGTTTGTATTTATTCCTTATTCTATTCTATTCTATTCTATTCTATTCTATTCTATTCTACTCTACTCTACTCTATTCTATTCCTGTTTGTATTTATTCCTTATTCTATTCTATTCTATTCCATTCCATATCTATTCCATTCCATTCCATTCCATTCCATATCTATTCTATTCTACTCTACTCTACTCTACTCTATTCCTGTTTTTATTTATTCCTTATTCCATTCCATTCTATATTCTATTCTATTCTATTCTATTCTATTCTATTCTATTCTATTCTACTCTACTCTACTCTATTCTATTCCTGTTTGTATTTATTCCTTATTTTATTCTATTCCATTCCATTCCATTCCATTCCATATCTATTCTACTCTACTCTACTCTACTCTACTCTATTCTATTCTATATCCCAAGCAACCTGAAATTAAGGAGAAACTTCCTGACAGTGAGGATAATTAACCAGCGGAACTGCTTGCCTCCAGAAATCGTGGGCGCTCCATCACTGGAGGTTTTTAAAAAGAGACTAGACAGTCGCTTGTCTGGAATGGTATATAGGTTCTCCTGCTTGAGCAGGGGGCTGGACTAGAAGACCTCCGGAGTCCCTCCCAGCTCTGTTATTCTGTTCAAATGGCCAGGGAGGGAATCCGCAGTCCGTCACGAATGCCGAGCGCATGCTGACACAGCCGGAGCTACGCAAGTGTGCAAACCGAGCAACAAACTTTTGGGAAAGCCCCATATTAGGGCATCCAGCCTTGCCGGAGAAAAACTTCCCGGTGTAAAATGAAGCAATCAGGTTCCAAGCATTCCTTTCCTCGCCCTCCGAGGCCTTTTGCGAGTGTGTGTTGCACACATATGGGAAATGTGTGTGTGTGTGTGTGTGTGTGTGTGTGTCTGCCCTTGGAAGGGAGGGGTCTGGATGCGTTCTGTCCTTGGACCTGGCCTACAGTTAGTTCTCGATTTACGACATTGCGCTTAACGACCAATCCATTACAACAGCACGGAAAAAAGTGACCGGTGACCGTTTTTCACACTTACAACTGCAGTGATTTACATTTCGGATGCTGGGCAACTGGCTCGTATTTACGACGGTCGCAGCGTCTCCCGGGGTGGGGTCACGTGATCCCCTTTTGCGATCTTCTGAAAGCAAAGCCAGCGGGGGAAAGCTGGATGCACTTAACGAGCCCTGTTGCTTACTTAACAACTGCAGTGATTCACTTAAGGACAAGGGCAAGAAAAGTCGTCAAATGGGGGCAAAATTTAGTCAACAAGCGTCTCACTCAGCAACATAAATTTTGGGCTCAGCTGTGGTCGTAAGGCGAGGACGACCTGCCATAAGAATAAGCACTTGAAGCCCGCCGGCATTGACAACATCAGCATTGGTCAATTGCAAAAGGCAGCTCGGCTTAGAATAGCTGACATTCTGGGATGAAACTTTTTCTATTGTTGGACAAGAATATCTGCCTGTCCAAGATCTTGGGAAGGTGAGAGGGACCTCGGAGTCCTAGTGACGATCACTTGACCATGAGCCAGCCGTGTGCGGCAGCAGGCAAAAAACCTAACACAATCCTGGGTTGCATAAACAGAGGCATAGAATGAAGATCATGTGAAGTATTAGCACCGCTTTATAAAGCCTTAGTAAAAGCCACACCTGGAATACTGCAGCCAATTTTGGTCACCCTAACACAAAAAGGATGTCGAGAATTTGGAAAAAATTCAGAGAAGAGCAACTAAGATGATCCAAGGCCTGGAGACTGAAACATACAAAGAACGGCTGCGGGACTTGGGTTTGGCTAGTTTAAAGAAAAGAATAGGGGAGACATGATAGCAGTTTTTCAGTATTTGAGGGGCTGCCCCAAAGAAGAAGAGGGGGTCAGGTTGTTCACCAAAGCACCAGAGGGAAGGACGAGAAATAATGGTTGGAAACTGACCAAAGAGAGAAGCAACCTGGAATTAAGGAGAAACTTCCTGACAGTGAGGACAATTAACCAGTGGAACAACTTGCCACTAGAAATTGTGGGCGCTCCATTACTGGAGATTTTTAAGAAGTGACTGGACAGCCACTTGTCTGAGACGGTATAGGTTCTCCTGCTTGAGCTGGGGGCTGGACTAGAAGACCTCCAATGGTCCCTTCCAGCTCTATTCTGATTGATTGATTGAGGACTATCAGTATGCATCAACACACACACACTGCATCTTTTCAGCACACCTGAATTCCTAGCATCGGTTTGCATCCAAAATCCACTCCCCCCCCCCGCCCCGGCTCTCCCAGTTTGCTCTGGTTTCCGTTTCCGTTTACAAGAGGAAGGGAGCAAACCAGGTCAAAAGACAAACAAAAAACAATCCAACATCATGTTCTAAAATCCATCAACCGCAAAGAGGCCAAGATTTTTCCGGGCAGCTAAACCAAGATGTGTTTGGCCTGCCACCTCCTCTCTTTTTCCTGTTCAGCAGGCTTTGCAAGTTATTATTTTTTTTTCCCTCTCGTTTTGTGTTTTGATGGAGATTTAAAATACAGTGAAAATAAAGATTTTTTTTAAAGGAGGGGAGGAGTGTAGAATGAAAAAAGAGGAAAGAAAAAAACAACAACACAAAACATGCTGACTTCCCCGTCTTTCCAGAACAAGGGCATTCATTTAGTGACCGTAACTGAGAAAAGTGGCTTAGGTCTAGTCCTCACACTTATAACCGGCAACGTTCCCCAAGGTCACGGGTTCAAAATGTAAGGCGCTTGGCCACTGGGGTGTATTTATGACCGTTTCAGCCTTCCAGAGTGACGTGACCCTCATTTGGCTTCCACTATAAAGCAAGACTTAAAACAGGGATCTTCAAACTAGGCCCTTTTATGACTTGTGGACTTCAACTCCCAGAATTCCTCAGCCAGGCATGCTGGCTGAGGAATTCTGGGAGTTGAAGTCCACAAATCATGAAGGTGCCATAGTTCCCCCATGCTGCCTGAGGAATTCTGGGAGTTGAAGTCCACCAGTCATGAAGGGGCCACAGTTCCCCCATGCTGGCTGCGGAATTCTGGGAGTTGAAGTCCACGAGTCATGAAGGGGCCATAGTTCCCCCATGCTGGCTCAGGAATTCTGGGAGTTGAAGTCCACCAGTCATGAAGGGGCCACAGTTCCCCCATGCTGGCTGAGGAATTCTGGGAGTTGAAGTCCGCAAATCATGAAGGTGCCATAGTTCCCCCATGCTGCCTGAGGAATTCTGGGAGTTGAAGTCCACAAGTCATGAAGGGGCCGTAGTTCCCCCATGCTGGCTGAGGAATTCTGGGAGTTGAAGTCCACAAGTCATGAAGGGGCCAAGTTTGAAGACTCCTGACTTAAAACAACCCCGTCAAAAACAGTCATAAAATTCGACGTGACTCATTTAACAACTGTTTTGTTTAGCAACGGAAATTCTACCTCCCCCCCCCCAATAGTGCTCATGTAAACCAAGGACTGCTAGTATGCAGACATAAATTTAGGTTAGCTTTAACCTTAGTTTTCTGAACAGGTTTGGGAATCAGGCCAAGCATTTTGTGTGAATGCAACCACATCAGACGCAATTTTCCCATCCGAATTCCTTCCACATGGGGTGCCCGTCTCAATTCTAGGGGTAGAATCCGGGTCTTCTGAAATTTGGGGGGGGGGGGTGAGGAGGTAGGAAACTATCAAGCCAGCATTGGGGATCAGGATTCTGCCTCCCCCCTTATTAAGTTCCCACTCTTGGCTGGAATATGCCCAAATCGTGTGTGGCCTGAATTAAACATGTTGGTAAGTGGTTAGGTAGGTGGGTGGATAAACATGTACAGATCATCCTCGATTTACAACAGTTCGTTTAGTGACCGTTCGTAGTTACGACAACACTGAAAGTTTTTCCACACTTACGACCGCTGCACCATCCCTCTACAATCCCGTGATCAACATTCAGACGCTGGGTGGCTGACTCATATTTATGACGGTTGCAGTATCCCGGGGATGTGTGTGTGTCACGTGATCCCATCGGGCAACCTTCTGACAAGCAAAGTCAGTGAGGAAGGTGGATTCACTTAACAGCTGCGTGACTCACTTAACAACTGCAGGGATTCACTTAACAAACAAGGTCGTAAAACGGGGCAAAATTCACTTCACCAATTTCTCCACTCAGCAACAGAGAGTTTGGGCTCAACTATGATCATAAGTCGAGGACAACCTGTATATAGGCAGCTGGGTGGGTGGTTAGATAAGTGGGTGGGTGGGTAGGTAGACAGCTGGGTCGGTAAGTAGGTAGCTTCGGAGGGCAGGTAGGTAGGCAGGCCATGGGTGGGTGAATAGGTAGGGAGCTAGGAAAGTAGATTGGCAGGTAAGTAGATAGGCAGGCAGGCAGATGGGCAGGTAAGTAGGTAGGCAGGTGGGCAGGTAACTAGATAGGCAGGTGGGCAGATGGGCAGGTAAGTAGGCAAGTAGGCAGATGGGCAGGTAAGTAGGCAGACAGGTGGGTGGGTGAATAGGTAGGGAGCTAGGAAAGTGGATGGGCAGGTAAGTAGATAGGCAGGCAGGCAGATGGGCAGGTAAGTAGGTAGGCAGGTGGGCAGGTAACTAGATAGGCAGGTGGGCAGGTAAGCAGCAAGTAGGCAGATGGGCAGGTAAGTAGATAGGCAGGTGGGTGGGTGAATAGGTAGGGAGCTAGGCAAGTGGGTGGGCAGGTAGGTGAGTGGATAGGTTGGCAGGTAACTGGGTAGGTAGGCATGTCGGCAGATGGGCAGGTAAGTAGATGAGTGGGTAGATAAGTAGACAGGCAGGCAGGCAGGGGGTCAGCCAGGTATGTAAGTGGGTAGACAGGTAGTGGGTGGGTGGGTAGGTAAACGAGAGATAGCTTCCAGTCCCTCAACTGCCTCCGCAGGGCGCTAGTCCCCAACGTCTCCCGTTCGCTCCTCCTCCTCCGTGCCAAAGGCATCCGCTCCCTGCCCCAGGTGAAGAAGGGCAGGGCAGCCCCAGCGCCGGGCAGAGCCCTGGGCGGGGTGGGGTCTTGTCCGCGGGGACCCCTCCCCACCGCTGCGGGGGGGGCGACCCGAGGGATGCAGGGGGGAGGGGCGCTCCAGGAGGGCCAGCCCAGCCCCCGCCCCCCCCCAAGCGGCGCCCTACGTCGGCGCTGCAGCCCGGAGCGCCCCCCCCACCCCCGCCCCTCCCGGAGCGAGCCGCGAGCCCCCCTCCCTCCCGCCAATGGCCCCGCCCTCCCCCCCGCCCGCGGAGGGGCTCAGGCCCCGCGCCCCGGTCCGGCTCCGCAGGGCGAGGCTCTGCAACCGGGCGCCCGCCGCTCGCCCGCGCGCCCAGCCGGAGGAGACGCGCCCGTACCTGCGCCGGGCGGAGGTGGCTGCGGGGCCCGGGGAGCCTCGGGCGGCGACGCGGCGGTGTCGGCGGCGGCAGCCGAGGAGGAGGAGCCGGGCGGCGGCGGACGGGAGGGCGCCCGCAGCCTCCGCCCTGCCTCGCCGTCGCTCCGCCCGCGGGAAGGACCTGGGCCGTCCGGAGAAGGGAGCCCGCCGCTTCGGCTCCTCTGCCCCGGACGGCGACTCCCAGCCGGGGCCCGGGGCAGCCTCCGCTGCTCGGCCCGCTTCTGCAACCCGTTGCCCGGCCTTTGCGTTGCCCAGGTATGCTGGGAGTGATAGGCTCGGTAGTCCCCCGCCCCCGGGAGGCTGGTCTGGAGGGGCGCAGAGCTGCTGTCCTGTCTGCTCCCCAGTTCTATTCGGGGCGCAGCTTTTTGCAGGAATTTCTTTTCTTTTGAAGACGTTTCCCTTCTCCTCCCAGAAGCTTCTTCAGCTCTGACCGGATGGTGGGGAGTGGAAGGTTTTCTATTCCTTCCAGAGCGCTAGTCGTTTGCAACTGTCTAGTTTGTGTCTAGTTTAATTAAAAGAAGGACGAGGGGGGACATGATAGCACTTTTCCAGTATTTGAGCGGCTGTCACAAAAAAGAGGAGGGGGTCAGCTTATTCTCCAAAGCCCCTGAAGGCAGGACAAGAAGCAACGGATGAAAACTCATCAAGGAGAGAAGCAACCTGGAACTAAGGAGAAACTTCCTGACAGTGAGAACAATTAACCAGTGGAACCACCTGCCTCCAGAAGCAGTAAATGCTCCAACATTGAAGGTTTTGAAGAAGGGACTGGACAGCCATTTGTCTGAAATAGTCTAGTTCAGTGGTGGCGAACCTATGGCACGGGTGCCAGAGGCGGCACTCAGAGCCCTCTCTGTGGGCACGCGCTTTGTCGCCCCAGTCCTAGGCCTTCAGCTGGGTTTTATAAAACCCTTTTCCCTTTAGGCCTCCGCTGCCATGTGCAAAAAAAAAAAAAAAAAAAAAAAAGAATCAGTCAATTTCAACTTGTCAGCAGGAAAAAGAAGATCTTGCAAAGTTGGAATTGATTGATTGAACTTTTTAGTCCCACCCAGTCTGCCCTTACTACTCCAGCTACACCCACCCAATTGGCCAGGCCCAGACAATAGGCCACACCTAGCCAGTGGGCCACACCCACCCGGCACTTGATGATGCATAAGTGGGTTTTGGGTTGCATTTTGGGCACTTGGTCTCTAAAAGGTTCACCATCACTAGTGTAGGGTCTCCTGCCTGAGCAGGGGGTTGGACTAAATGACCTCCAAGGTGCCTTCCAACTCTATTGTTCTGTTCTGTTCTATTCTATTTTTAAGAAAAGACTAGACATTCACCTGTCTGAGACGATATAGGTTCTCCTGCTTCAGCAGGGGGCTGGACTAGAAGACCTCCAAGGTCCCTTCCAGCTTCTATTCTATTCTATTCTATTCTATTCTATTCTATAAATAGAAACATAAACATAAAAAATATAAATACAAGTCCTTCCCTTCCCCACCATCCAGTCAGAGCTGAAGAAGCTTTTTGGATGAGAAGCGAGACGTCTTCAAAGGAAAACCAGAAAGTCCAGTGGCATCCTGCAAAAAACACCTTTTGGTATCCCTTCCAGTTCTCTGAGAGGCAATCCCATATCTGCCAAAAAAAAAAAAAAAAAACGGACTGAGGACATTCACACTGACCAGGTCAGCTGAAGTCCTGACATTTGCTCGCACCAACATCATGCCATCTTGGTTAGTTAATGTTGGTGTCTTCACATCCTGGGCATCTTATTTAGGATGCCCTGCGTTATGTGAATGCAGAAACATGCTAATTCAGGCATGTCACGGGAATTAGAATAGAGTAACAGACTTGGAAGGGACCTTGGAGGTCTTCTAGTCCAGCCCCCTGCTCGGTTTACGACCACAATCAGGATCAGAACATCCATTCATTAAGCATGAGTCGCATCCAGTCTGACAACCTTTTCCACTGCAGTCATTAAACAGATCAGCACAGTCATTAAAAGAGTCATATGGTTCTTAACGTTCTACCTCTGACGTTGCTTGTCAGAAGGTCACAAAAGGGGATCACGTGACCCCGGGAGACACTGCGGCCGTCATAAATGTGAATCAGTGGCCAATCGTCTGAATTTGGATCACGTGGCCGCGGCGGGTCACTGTAACAGTTGTAAATGCAAGGACTGGTTGTTAAGTCACCTGTTTCAGTACCGTTGTAACTTCGAACGGCCATTTAAATGAATGGTCCTAGGTTGAGGACTTCCTGTACAGGTATTCCTCAACTTACGACCGCAAGGCCAGAATTCATGTTGCTAAGTGAGAAATATACCCCATTTTGGAGGTTTTAGTGCCACGTTTGCTAAGTGAATCGCTGCTGTTGACCGGCTTAAAACGGGGGAGATTCTTGGTTTAAACAGGGGTAGGCAACCTTGGCTCTTTTATGACTTGCGGACTTCAACTCCCAGAATTCCTCAGCCAGCATGAGGGAAACTATGGACCCTTCATGACTTGTGGACTTCAATTCCTGGCTGAGGAATTCTGGGAGTTGAAGTCCGCAAGTCATAAAAGAGCCAAGGTTGCCTACCCCTGTTTAAACCAAGAATCTCCCCCGTTTTAAGCCGGTCAACAGCAGCGATTCACAAGTCATAAAAGGGCCAAGTTTGAAGACCCCTGGCCTGGAGGCATTCTCTGAGGGGTTGCAAGGGCGACAATTGATCCTAAGTCATTTTTTTCAGCGCTGTCGTAACTTCGAACGGTCACTACACGAACCACTGTAAGTCGAGGACTCTCTGTCTCCCACCATTCCCACTTTTAAAGGCAGAGATGGAAAAGACGAGCTGCGAACTGGCAAGGAAACCTCGCCAGCACATTTTTCCGTCCAGGCAGCGAGATGAACAAATGTGGCAGCTTGTTGGAACAGCAGCGATGTCAGCAGAAAGGAGGGGGGGGGGAAATGTCCCTCCCCCCCCTTTTTTTTTTTTTCCTTTTTGGCATGGGAAGAGATTGGACAAGCTGTCGAGAGAATAGAAGATTGCCGCTTCCAGGAGCCAGAGGGGAAAACTGTAAAACTTTTCAGCAAAAGGCGCTACGAAAATTCCCAAGGAGCCGAAAAAGGAGTTGCTGTTTTCTGCCTGGTTTAAAAAAATTTTTAGCAGGACTCCTAGGCTGAGTTCATGGGGACCCAGGTCCAGCCAACGATGGTGGCTTTCCACTGGTTGAAGAAGCACTATAGATAGTCCCCAACATACAACAGTAGTAATAATGATGATGGTGATGATGATGATGATGATAGTAATAATAGTAATAGTAACAATAATAAAGTTGGAAGGGACCTTGGAGGTCATATAGTCCAACCCCCTGCTCAGGCAGGAAACCCTTTACCATTTCAAACAAATGGCTGTCCATGTTGATGAATGATGATGATGATGGAAGTGAGAATAGAATGGAATGGAATGGAATGGAATGGAATGGAATAGAATAGAATAGAATAGAATAGAATAGAATAGAATAGAATAGAATAGAATAGAAATATAGATAAGACTAGACTAGGCTAGACTAGAATAGACTAGAATAGAATAGAATAGAATAGAATAGAAATATAGACAAGACTAGACTAGACTAGACTAGAATAGAACAACAGAATTGGAAGGGACCTTGGAGGTCATCTAGTCCACCCCCCTGCTCAGGCAGGAAGCCCTATATCATTCCAGATAAATGGCTGACCACTCTCTTCTTAAAAATCTCCAGTGTTGGAGCACTCACAGCTTCTGGAGGCAAGCAGTTCCACTTGTTAATTGTTCTAACTGTCAGGAAGTTTCTCCTTAGTTCTAGATTGCTTCTCTCCTTGATTAGTTTCCATCTGTTGCTTCTTCTTGTCCAGCCTTCAGGTAATTGAGCGAAAATTTCCATGGCTAAGCCAGACAGTTGTTAAGTGAATGTTACCCCATTTTGCGACCTTCCTTGCCACCGTCGTTAAATGAATCCCTGCAACTGTCAAGTGGGTAACACCGTTGTTAAGTGAATCTTGCTTTCCCGATTGACTTTGCTGGTCAGAAGTTTGCAAAAGGGGATCCCGTGATCCCCGGGGAGGCTGCAACCATCGTAAATATGAGTCAGTTGCCAATCTCTGAATTTTGATCACAGGACCACGGGGAATGTAGTAAGTGTGAAAAACAGTCACAAGTCACTCGTTTCAGTGCCGTCGTAACTTTGAACGGTCACTAAGTGAACCATTGTAAGCCGAGGAGTATTGCACAGGGCAGAGGTTTGCACCCCTCCACGTCAGCCCTCCGATTTTCCACCGAGTCAATCGCTGGTATAACCCAATCAATTCCTTCCACCCTGAAATCGGGAAATGCGACGAGTAGTCCCTGACTTACAACAGATTCATTTAGTGACCATTCAAACTTGATTTCGATCTCAGAAAGTTACAAGTGGACTAAGGGTCCGAATAAATTTCAAATAAAATTTGGGAATTCGTGACAAAGAATCCTTTCTGTGGGAAAATGCATTCCTTTTGAATTTTCTTTGAAAAAACAAAAACAAAAACATAACAAGACAGTACTTTAAACATTGGCCACCAGGGGGAGCTCCTGAGAACTAAAGATGACAATTCAAAGAGCAGAATGCTTAAGCTCTTTTTCACAATCACAGAATGAAGCTCAATATTTTTTTTAATTTTTTTTATTGATTTTCCAGTTTTACATTTAAATATTTGAAAAGCTGCATCAACAGAGGGAGAGAATCAAGATCAGGTGGAGTGTTAATACCACTTTACACTGCCTTGGTAAGGCCACACTTGGAATATGGCATCCAGTTTTGGTCACCAAGATGTAAAAAAGATGCTGAGACTCTAGAAAGAGTCCAGAGAAGAGCAACAAAGAGGATCAGGGGACTGGAGGCTAAAACATACAAGGAATGGTTGCTGGAATTGGGGATGTCTAGTAGTTTAATGAAGAGAAGGACGAGGGGGGACATGATAGCAGTGTTCCAATATCTCAGGGGCTGCCACAAAGAAGAGGGAGTCAAGCTTTTATCCAAAGCGCCTGAAGGCAGGACAAGAAGCAATGGATGGAAACTGATCAAGGAGAGAAGCAACCTAGAACTAAGGAGAAACTTCCTGACAGTGAGAACAATTAACCAGTGGAACAACCTGCCTCCAGAAGCAGTGAATGCTCCAACACTGGAAGTCTTTAAGAAGAAACTGGACAGCCATTTGTCTGAAATGGTATAGGGTTTCCTGCCTGAGCAGGGGGTTGGACTAGATGACCTACATGGTCCCTTCCGAGACTGTTAATTCTGTTATCCTTCCTTCCTTCCTTCCTTCCTTCCTTCCTTCCTTCCTTCCTTCCTTCCTCAACACTGGAGATTTTTAAGAAGAGCTGGACAGCCATTTGTCCGACATGGTATAGGGTTTCCTGACTGAGCAGGGAGTTGGACTAGATGACCTCCAAGGTCCCTCCCAACTTTACTATTATTATTATTAAAAACTGGAACACTGCTATCATGTCCCCCTTAATCCTTCTTTTCTCTAGACTGGCCATTCCCAGTTTCCGCAGCCGTTCTTTGTATGTTTTAACCTCCAGCCTCCTGATTATCTTAGATCAGTGTTTCTCAACCTTGACCATTTTAAGGCATGTGGACTTCAACTCCCAGAATTCCACAACCAGCATTGCTGGCTGTGGAATTCTGGGAGTTGAAGTCCACATGCCTTAAAATGGTCAAGGTTGAGAAACACTGCCTTAGATGCTCTTCTTTGCACTCTTTCGATTCAAGAAACGGACACTTAAGGAATTGATGCATTTATAAGCTCCCAACTGTGGGCATTTTAATCAAAGTTCGCTGCGGGAGAAAACACCGCTTGTTAAAAAGCCGCTGTTCTTTCTCTTGTATTGTTTGCTTTAGAGATTATCTTCTGAAATTTCTTCATCTGTAAATCGGGCATTCGGTTAGAAGAACAACAGGTTTCCACACACACACACACACACACACACACACACACACACACACACACACACGGGTGTAGAGGCTTACATAAAAATCCCTTTTCAAAAGGGTAGAGCTAAGCTTTCAAGGCCGGGGTAAATTTTCACCCCTGGGAAAACAAACAGCACCTGGGACTGCAGGAAAGCGGTCAGATCCTCCCACTGGGCAGCTGCGTCCATCTGGAGGGCGCCAGGTTGGGGAAGCCCACTTTACTTGCCCGTCAACCTGGCTGGGGAATTCTGGGAGGCGAAGACCGTGTACCTTAACGAGGGTCCTGCCTTGAGCGGGGAGGGGGGGTTGCCCTAAAGTGGGGTGGGGTTCTATCCAAGCTTCTTGATTTTAAGAAGGAAGGAAGGAAGGAAGGAAGGAAAGAAGGAAGGAAGGAAGGAAGGAAGGAAGGAAGGAAGGAAGGAAGGAAGGAAGGAAGGAAGGAAAAGAATGAGAAGGAAGGGACTGAGAGGGAGGGAGAGAAGGAAGGAAAGAAAGGAAAGAAAAAAGGCAGAGTAAGAGAGGGAGGGAATGGGAAGGAAAGCAGGGTGAGAGATGGAAGGAAAGAAAGGAATAGGAAGGAATGGAAAGGAAAGGAAAAGAAAGGAAAGGAAGAGAGGGAGAAAGGTAGGAAAGAGGAATAAGGAAGGAGGGAGGGAAGGAAGGAAGGACAGTGAAAAGAAGGAAAGAAGGAAGAAGAAGGAAGGGAGGGAGGGAAAGAAGGAAGGGAGGGAGGGAGGGAGGAAGGAAGGAAGGAAGGAAGGAAGGAAGGAAGGAAGGAAGGAAGGAAGGAAGGAAGGAAGGAAGGAAGGAAGGAAGGAAGGGAGTGTCAGAAGTAAGTCTTCATCCTGGTTCATCCAAGCCAGGAATAAATAAGCAACATGGCGACTGCTTTGGGAAGAAGGTTACAGTTTCTTGAAGAAGCAGAAAGATGGTCCTTGCAAGAAAGAGCAGAGGAGAGGAAAGAGAAGTTGAGCACATGGGCAGTAGGTTTTTATACCCTCTCTAGCCTTGTTTGGAATAGTTTCCTGTTCCTGTGGCATGAACCTTGAGGCTATTTCTGAGTGTTTTTCTAGGATTTTTTTTTTTTCTAGGATTTGATATCTGTGGTTTAATCCTATTATCCTATCCTGCTTTCCAGGTGATGGGGCTAATGACTCCTAGAGTTTGGGTGGGGTATGCAGATCTTCTCTTTTGTCTTCTTGATTGCTCTGGCTCCAACTCTCTGATGGTTTTACATCTGCATTTGTATGGGGCTAAAATCTTGCTTGGGGCAGAGAGATAGATTTGGGGCCAGGTTTGGTTTTAAAAAAGTCCTTTTGAGGAAAAATATATTTTTCTGCCCTTTTTAATATTTCTTTCTCTGGGCTAACTTCCCTCAGGAGGGAGGAAGGAAGGAAGGAAGGAAGGAAGGAAGGAAGGAAGGAAGGAAGGAAGGAAGGAAGGAAGGAAGGAAGGAAGGAAGGCAGACATCCTTGGGGGCTGCTCATGTTTCCAGGGTTCGTATCCTCAATTTGTTAAGCCAGGATCCTTTCAGGTGAAAATTCAAAGCGTCAACATCAACTTGCCTCCCAGACCTGTAGGTGCTCCATCCCTGGAGGTCTTCAAGAAGAGATCGGACAGCCATTTGTCTGGAACAGCACAGGGCCTCCTGCCTGAGCAGCGGGTTGGACTAGAGGACCTCCAAGGTCCCTTCTAACTCTAGCATTCTCTAGTCTAACTCCTTCCAGCCCCGTCTCTCCTCCTGCTCCTTGCTGCTAGGCCTCGTTTGCCACTTCCCAAAAGCCCATGGGGCTGAACCACACCCCTCCTTACCCCTTTGCCACATCCAAGGCCTCGGGGACTGACCCCACCTTCAGCCTAGGGGTAAAAGCTTGCGCTAGACCCACAACCTGATAGGGAACCGCAGACCCCGTGCCTTCGAGCTGCAAAATTCCCAGGCAAATTCCTGCTTTAAGACTCATCCAGGCTGGAGGGATTTCGACACAGCTCTGCCTGGAAAACAAATCCTTGGATCTGTCGCTCGCCTGGCCTGGCCAGGGGGAGATCAAACCAGATCCAAGCTGCCAGAGGATCCACGCCCCGGGCAGTTATGTAACTGGATGGCGAGGAATGACACCGGTGGCCAAATCTCATTTTACCGCCGGATTCCTGCTCGGCACCGCTGGCCTCTTTTTGCAAGAGCTGGGTGCGCTTCCAAGCCTGTTGAACCGATTCTGGATCTGTTCTCCAGCACATCTGGAAAACAGCAGGCTGGGGGGGGGCCTCTGCCTGACACAGTTTTGTTCCAAGAAAGCAAGTGTTTTGCAAGCTGAGGAGGTGTCAAAGACGGGTGGACTTCAACTCCCAGAATTAGTAATAGTAATGGTAGTAAAGTTGGAAGGGACATTGGAGGTCATCTAGTCCAACCCCCTGCTCAGGCAGGAAACCCTACACTATTTCGGACAAAGGGCTGTCCAGTCTTTTCTTAAAAACTTCCAGTGTTGGAGCATTTACTGCTTCTGGAGGTAGGTGGTTCCACTGGTTAATTGTTCTGTCAGGAAGTCTCTCCTTAGTTCTAGGTTGCTTCTCTCCTTGATTAGTTTTCATCCGCTGCTTCTCGTCCTGCCTTCAGGGGCTTTGGAGAATAGCTTGACTCCCTCTTCTTGGGGGCAGCCCCTGAGATACTGGACTACAGGCTATCATGTCCCCCCTCGTCCTTCTCTTCGTTAAACTAGACATACTCAATTCTAGCAACCGTTCCTTATATGTTTTAGCCTCCAGTCCCCGCACAGGAAAAGAGAGAGAGAAGGAAGGAAGGAAAGGAATGGAAAGGAAAGGAAAGGAAAGGAAAAAGAAGGAAGGAAGAGAAGGAAGGAAGGAAGGAAAGAAAAAAAGAAAGAAAGAAAGAAAGAAAGAAAGAGAAAGAGAGGAAGGGAGGGAGGAAGGAAGGAAGGAAGGAAGGAAGGAAGGAAGGAAGGAAGGAAGGAAGGAAGGAAGGAATAGGAAGGATAGGAAGATCCTGGTGGTGGACGATCCCTTAAACATGAGCCAAAAGAGCTAATACAATCCTGGGTTGTATAAACAGAAACATAGAATCAACATCATGTGAAGTGTTAGTACCCCTTTATAAAGCCTTAGTAAAGCCACACCTGGAATGCTGCAGCCAATTTTGGTCACCTTATCACAAAAAAGACATTGAGAGTTTGGGAAAAAATTCAGAGAAGAGCAACTAAGATGATCCAAGGCCTGGAGACCAAAACATATGAAGAACGGCTGCAGGACTTGGGTTTGGCCAGTCTAAAGAAAAGAAGAAATAGGGGAGACAGGATAACAGTGTTCCAGTAGTTGAGGGGCTGCTCCAAAGAAGAGGGGGTCACGTTGTTCACCAAAGTACCGGGGGGGGGGGCAAGAAACAATGGTTGGAAACTGACCAAAGAGAGAAGCAACCTGGAATTAAGGAGAAACTTCCTGACAGTGAGGACAATCAACCAGTGGAACTGCTTGCCACCAGAAATCGTGGGCGCTCCATCACTGGAGGTTTTCAAGAAGAGACTGGACAGCCACCTGTCTGAGACGGTATAGCTCCTCCTGCTTGAGTAGGGGGCTGGACTACAAGACCTCCAAGGGCCCGTCCAGCTCTATTCTATTCGTTCTTCTCTATGTGTTAAGTGAATTTTGCCCCATCTGACGACCATCACTGGAGGTTTTTAAGAAGAGACTGGACAGTCACTTGTCTGGAATGGTTAGAGTTTTCTGCTTGAGCAGGGGGCTGGACTAGAAGACCTCCAGGGCCCCTTCCAGCTCTATTCTGATTCTGATTCAAATTCTGATTTGGATTCTGATTCTGATTCGGATCATGTGCAAAGTGCTGCAATGCCCTTCGCGAGTGGCTTCCTTAAAGCTACGGTATCTTAATTAGCCAGCAAGGAGCCCAGTTGTCAGGAATGGTATTTAGCTACTTTTGCAGCCCAAACCACTTCTTCCTTCCTTCCCATTCTTCAAAACCTGTGCAGGCTTTTTCTGGTCTGCAGATTATTGCTTTCTTGTTTTCTTATCCATTAAAAAAAAACATTAAATAAAATAACATTCTTCAGAAATGTTTTTGGTGGTTTGAGCTGTGTTGCAATCCTGGCGGAGCAAGTAGAATAAGAACAAGGAGAGGAGTTTCCCGGTGACCCGAATCAATGTGTTCTCGGCTTCTTTCCTCAAGTCTCTCCAGAAAAAAAAATATATATATAGCAAAAGAAATTGTGATTTATTATTTCAATCCGGTCCAAAGAATACTTCAAATCAGCCTGGCAGATTAACCCTTGTTCCCTCAATTCATTTTGACCAAGGAGACTAACCAAGCAATCATTAAGCAATCAATAAGCCAGGGATTTGCAAAGGGTTCTGGCTCAGCGTGAGCTTCGCCTTCAGACCTTTGGGGATTCCAACTCCCATCATCCACATCTGTCGGTACACGTCATCCAAAGAGCAATGGGATATGGGCTTAAAACTATTTGCAAGCTGTCGCTTTAGGCAGTGGAAAAAACAAAGAGGAAGCATTAAATATTGAAATAGAAAGAAAGTCTGACCACTCAATGAAGCAATTTGAAAATTAGCAGAAAATAAGGATACCCTGTTGTATTACTAATTTGTTGACGCAGTGGGTGAGAGGTTAAATAGAGAAGACGTGCATTCTGAATCCTAGATTTTGTGAGGAACGGTGACCGAGGAATAGGGCGTATTTAAAATCTTGGGAAGGATAAATATCCAACGTTGAATTCCAATATTAGTGGAAATTAAAACTGGAAAAAGTTATTAAGTCTTTGATTGCCTAAAACAGTGGTTCTCAACCTGTGGGTCGGGACCCCATTTGGGGTCGAACGACCATTTCACGGGGGTCGCCAAACAACGCAGTCCGCCATTTTTTCCCCCTTTTCCGTAGCTGTGCTACTCCCTTTTATTCTATTGGCTTTTGAAAGCCAATAGAATAGACTCTCTTGAATAGAGTCTAATTCTATTGGCTTTCCAAAGCCAATAGGAATTGTCCAGGCTGTCTCTGCCCTGCTGAGCCCGCCAAAAGTCCCATTCTGCAAATGGTGCTGCACCAGTTGAGTAGTCCTCGACTTACGACTGGTTGAGTAGTCCTCGACTTACGACCGGTTGGGGGTCGCGGCATTAAAAAGGTTGAGAACCACTGGCCTAAAAGATTGTGTGTTAAAACAGTCAGAATATATATAAACTAAAAACTATTGATATATGTAAGAACGTTGTGTTTTATGATGTGATTGATAGAATAAGAATTGTTTTAATTTACATATGGACAGTATATATTAAAGGGGAGGAAATGTTTAGGAGCCCCACCAGCTGGGCTAGAATATTTTTGCCTCTGCTCAACTGATATTCAAGGGTAGAGTGTGTCTGGCTTTGGAGGTCCCATTTTTGTTTTGCAAGCCATTATTCCTCCAGCATTGTGGGTTATTTCAACGTGGCTCGGTAAACTGTCTTAGGCAGCAGAAGAACAGTTGGAAGGGACCTTGGAGGTCTTCTAGTCCAACCCCCGTGCTCAGAAAGGAGACGCTGCCTATACAGATCATTTTGGTTCTGTGTTATGTGAAAATTGGCCTCCTTTGCTCAAATCACAGGACTTTGCCAAATATAATTTGAATTTCTCTTGTGGTTTGGTTTCCCAAAACCAAAATTTTTGCAGAGTTGCGTCGGACGAATTTTTAAAAATATTGCTGCTTATTCATAAACATCTAGGTTTTTTTTTTTAAAAAGGCAACATTTTCCTCTGTCGTTTACCGAAGCACAAGTGTTTTCGAGTTTGATCTTTTGGCAAAGCGGTGCTTTGAGATCGTTCCATTACAAATCCAAAACAGAATTGGGCAAAATATTGGGTAGCTATTTATTGAAGATACTTAAGGCATGCAGTTTTTCTCAACTTGGAGACTTTAAAATGAGTGGACTTCAACTCCCAGAATTCTCCAGCCAGCAATGGTGGACTTCAACTCCCAGAATTCCCCAGCCAGGATGCAGGGACTTCAATTCCCAGAATCCCCTAGCCAGCAATTGTGGACTTCAATTCCCAGAATTCGTCAGCCAAGGAAGTATGGACTTCAACTCCCAGAGTTCCCAGCCAGCATTTGTGGACGTTGTGGACTCTCAGAATTCCCCAGCCAGTTTTTTTTCCCCTCAGAAAAATGTAGAATATTTATATGTATTTATATGTGCCATATGGAATAAAGAGAGAAACAATGGGGGGGGGAAATAAGCCGTTCTCTTGCTCCACCCAGTCCCGTAACGAGATTCCCAGATGTGCATTTGATCTCCCGGAAGGAAAGATCTTGTTTTAAAGACGCCGTCTCTCAAACAATCCCCTCTTTGCTGGTTGGCTGGCTTTGTAGTTGGCTGTCCCCACCCTGGACAAGCCTTAAATCTGGGGAATTAACCCTGTTGCCGAACGCTCCACTCGCATTTAATAATAACAATAACAATAACTAACAACAACAACAACAACAATAATAATAATAATTGGAAGGGACCTTGGAGGTCATCTAGTCCAACCCCCTGCTCAGGCAGGAAGCCCTATACCATTTCAGACAAATGGCTGTCCAGTCTCTTCTTAAAAACTTCCAGTGTTGGAGAAGGGAGGGAGGGAGGGAGGAAGGAAGGAAGGAAGGAAAAGAATAACAGAATAACAGACTCAGAAGGGACCTTGGAGGTCATCTAGTCCAACCCCCTGCTCAGGCAGGAAGCCCTATACCATTTCAGACAAATGGCTGTCCAGTCCCTTCTTAAAAACTTCCAGTGTTGGAGAAGGGAGGAAGGAGGGAGGGACGAAGAAAGGAAGGAAGGAAGGAAAAGAATAACAGAATAACAGTCTCGGAAGGGACCTTGGAGGTCATCTAGTCCAACCCCCTGCTCAGGCAGGAAACCCTGTACCATTTCAGACAGATGGCTGTCCGGTCTCTGCTTTAAAACTTCCAGTGTTGGAGCATTCACCGCTCCTTTCCTAAGGTCAGCTGCAGACCCTGGACGGTTCTCCAGGAAAAGGCCAAACATCTGGACGGCCGGAAAAGAGACCGGAAGTGAGAAAGAAAAGAAGAATATATATATATATATATATAACTGTTAATCAGAAAAAAAAATATACCTGTTAATCAGATTATCCGGGAGGGGCAAGAATCGGCTTTGGCAAAAGACACCCGGAGGCTCAGAGATGCTTACACAACAGCACAATAGAGTGGGGGGGGTTCGGTTTTAGCCCCCTGGCTGTCCCCGGAGACTCTCAACATGGCCCACCGAGTCCATCCCCATAAATTCTCCAGAAGCTTTTCCATAAATGTTGCTCATATTTCATTATAACCAGGCATAGCTAATCTACGGAGGTGAAGAAGTTATTCCTAGCTTACTAATCACATCAATTCTGAAGATGACTGAGAAGCTGGATGTAAATTTATCTTTCCCATGGCTGAAAAGTGAGTCTTTCCGCTGTTAAGTAGGTCGCTTTCATTGTCCAATTTTGAAATGATGGGGATGTAGTTCAAAAGAAGCAGAACATCAGGGGATATTAAATCTGGCCTCGCAGTTGAGTTAATAGGCGCCATCACTTTTCTTTAAAAGAAACATCAAGGGGAAAAAACATACTTTGAGGAAGTATTAATATTCTTGCACTTCCAATGACAATTTACTTAGGCCCGCCCGATGCAGTCCTTGACTTAAAACCGTTCATTTAGCGACAGTAATCTTCTTAAAAGACACTTCAAACATTCCTAAATTTTCTTGATAAATAAGTAAACAAAGAAACAAAAAAAACAAGGAAAAACTTCCTGACAGTGAGGACAATTAACCAGTGGAACAGCTTGCCACCAGAAATCGTGGGCGCTCCATCATTGGAGGTTTTTAAGAAGAGGCTAGACCAGTGGTTCTCAACCTTTTAAATGCCGCGACCCCCAACCGGTCGTAAGTAGAGGACTACTCAACTGGTCGTAAGTCGAGGGCTACTCACCTGGCGCAGCACTGTTTGCAGAATGGGACTTTTGGTGGGCTCAGCAGGGCAGAGACAGCCTGGACAATTCCTATTGGCTTTTGAAAGCCAATAGAATTAGACTGTATTCAAGAGAGTCTATTCTATTGGCTTTCAAATAGTCACCTGTCTGAGACGGTGTAGGTTCTCCTGCTTGAGCAGGGGGCTAGACTAGAAGACCTCCAAGGTTCCTTCCAGCTCTATTCTATTCTATTCTATTCTATTCTATTCTATTCTATTCTATTCTATTCTATTCTATTCTATTCTATTCTATTCTATTCTATTCTATATTTTCTACTATTCTATTCTATATTTTCTACTATTATATCCTATATTTTCTATTCTGTTCTGTTCTGTTCTATTCTATTCTATTCTAAACCATTCCCAAATTCAAAGAGCCGAGGTGGCGCAGCAGTTAGGGTGCAGTACTGCAGGCCACTTTAGCTGACTGTGTTCAGCAGGTCAGCGGTTCAAATCTCACCGGCTCAAGGTTGACTCAGCCTTCCATCCTTCCGGGGTAGGTAAAATGAGGACCCAGATTGTTGGGGGCAATGTAAATATATATATACATTGCTTACTGGTGTACACCGCTTAGAGAGTGCTTGCACTTAAAGCGGTATATAAGTCTCATAAATAAATAAATAAATAAATAAATTCAACCTCTGTCCATCAAGTCTGATCCACAGGAATCCAGATGACCGCTAGATGGCTGCATAGAGCTGCAGGAAACCCTTTGCTGCCCTCTAGTGATGGTTTTAGGACATGTGTGCATTTTCAGTCTGGGTAAATTTCATAGAGGTAGTCCTTGACGTACGACTACAATCGAGCCCAGAATTTATGTTGCTAAATGAGAAAGTTGCTAAGTGAGTTTTTGCCCCATTTGACAACTTTTCATGCCACGTTTGTTAAGTGAATCACTGAAATTACTAACACGGTCATTAAGTGAATATGGTTTTCCCCAATGACTTTGCTTGTCAGATGGTCGCAAAAGGGGATCACGTGACCCCCCCCTCGGGACACAGTGACCGTCATAAATGTGAGCCAGTTGTCAAGCATCCGGATGTAAATCACGTGACCCTGAGGATGCTGCAACGGTCGTAAGTGTGAAAAACGGTCATAAGTGACTTTTTCTCTCTGCTGTTGTCTCACTAGGACGACCTGTATTTTCACTCTCACGAGTCAAGTTAGTTTAAGAAAATAAATACTCCAGTAAACAGAGCCTTATTAAGTGTCCCATTTATAATTATCACGCCCATCTCCACTCGTCAATATTTGCGTGGCTTGGCCCAGCTTGGGCCTCAAATGTCAACCTGTTGAGTTGGGATAATCAAATATTGACAGTTGTCAGCTGCCAACTTTTTGTTTGCTTGTTTTGTTTTCTTTTAAGCACTCTGTCCACTAATTCATGCCCAGGAGTCTCATATGTCGAGTTCTTTGTGAAATTTGTGTCCAAAGATAGAATAGAATAGAATAGAATAGAATAGAATAGAATAGAATAGAATAGAATAGAATAGAATAGAATAGAATAGAACAGGGAATAGAATAGAATAGAATAGAATAGAATAGAATAGAATAGAATAGAATAGAATAGAATAGAATAGAATAGAATAGAATAGATGGAGTGGAGTGGAGTGGAGTGGAGTGGAGTGGAATGGAATGGAATGGAATAGAATAGAATAGAATAGAATAGAATAGAATAGAATAGAATAGAATAGAATAGAATAGAATAGAATAGAATAGAATAGGGCTGGAAGGGACCTTGGAGGTCTTCTAGTCCAGCCCCCTGCTCAAGCAGGAGAACCTACACCGTCTCAGACAGGTGAACGTCTAGTCTCTTCTTAAAAACCTCCAGTGATGAGCGCCCATGACTTCTGGAGGCAGGCTGTTCCACTGGTTGATTGTCCTCATTGTCAACAAGTTTCTCCTTAATTCCAGGTTGCTTGGAATGTAGAATAGAATAGAATAGAATAGAATAGAATAGAATAGAATAGAATAGAATAGAATTATTATTTTTATTATTGTTGTTGTCATTGTCATTGTCGTTGTTATTATCATTACTATTATTATTATTATTATTATTATTATTATTATTATTATTATTATTATTATTAAATCCTGCAACCGTTTTTCATACATTTTAGCACCCAGGCCCCTAATCACCTTTGTTGCTCTTCTCTTCCCTCTTTCCAGGGTCTCAGAAATAAATGGGTATCAACAGGAAGTGAGATTTCGGGATGAGTCACTGTCTGTCTCCTAAGAGCCACGGTTGTCATCCACGTTTCCCGTGCTAATGAGCCACCTCATTTTAGGCAAAGTCTGAGTCCTTTTCTAGGACATCCCTGAGTCTGGATGAAAACCCCTTTAATCTGAATCCACGTACACCTACACACCTACAATATATACATATTCAGGTAGGCCTCGACGTACGACCACCACAGAGCCTAGAATTTCTGCTGTTCAGTGAGAAATTTGTTAAGTAAGTTTTGCCTCACTTTACAACCTTTAATTGCCATAGTCGCTAAGACAGTGGTTCTCAACCTTTTTAATGCCGCGACCCCCCAACCGGTCGTAAGTCGAGGACTACTCAACTGGTCGTAAGTTGAGGACTACCCAACCGGTCATAAGTCGAGGACTTTCCTGCCCGGGACCGCCGCGCATGCGTGGTGCCGCTCCCTGCGTAGCTGGCAAGCAGTAGAGACGGCGCAGGCCGACCACCGGCTGGGCCACCAGCTGGCCCAGCCCAAGGGAGGTAAGGCACCCGCCGGGCTCCCCGCGTGCCAGCAACCCTCCCTGCGCCCGCCAGCCTCCCACCTCCCACCCCTGGCCCTCTTTTCCTTACATTGTTAGTAGTTGCTCAGCAGGGAGGGGTGGAAGCTTCCAGACAGCTCGCCTTCGCTGCAGACAACTTGCAGCACCGTTTGCAGAATGGGACTTTTGGTGGGCTCAGCAGGGCAGAGACAGCCTGGACAATCCCTATTGGCTTTTGAAAGCCAATAGAATGAGACTCTATTCAAGAGAGTCTATGGCCTCTTTATGACTTGCGGACTTCAACTCCCAGAATTCCTCAGCCAGTGTGGGGGAACTATGACCCCCTCATGACTTGTGGACTTCAACTCCCAGAATTCCTGAGCCAACATGGGGGAACTAGGGCCCCTTCATGACTTCCGGACTTCAACTCCCAGAATTCCTCAGCCAGCATGAGGGAACTATGGCCCCTTCATGATTTGCAGACTTCATCTCCCAGAATTCTTCAGCCAGCGTGCCTGGCTAAGGAATTCTGGGAGTTGAAGTCCACAAGTCATAAAAGGGCCAAGTTTGAAGACTCCTGTTGTACACCTGGACTCACCTGGATACACCTGTTCAAAGAAGAGTCTTCCAGAAATCTAGTTCACCTGCCAGCAAGCATGTATTGATTTGTTGATTCATTCATTTATTATGCAAATTTGGTACAAGCCTGGTATGTTTTTGCTTGATCAGAGTTTTCCAAGAATAGCCGACCGCCAGATGTGTCAATGGCCCCTTGCAGCTGATGTGCTGAATATAGACCAAACACAAGATGTTCTATCACTGTGTCTGCTAACTGGGCCAGCTTCCAGGTGTTTGGAATTCAACACCCAGAATGCTCCAGCCATGTCCTTGGGAATTATGGGGTTTGGATTCCACCCATCTGAAAGTAGATTGCTGATCTTATCTTGGATAAGAATTGTAAGACCCAAATGTGATCCATGAGGTGCCAATCCGTGAAGAAGAGAGAGACAGTTTGGCCGGGGGTTAAGACACCAAGTGAGAAAGCTAGAGACCGGGAGTTCTAGTCCTGCCTTAGTTATGAAAGTTGTCTGGGTGGCTTTGAGCAAATAACCAGGAAACTGTGAGTTCTAGTGCCTTCTTAGGCGTGAAAGCCGGCTGGGGGACTCTGAGCCAATCACCAGGAGGCTGGGAGTTCTAGTTCTACCTTAAACATAAAAGCTGGCTGGGTGACTTTGGGCCAATCACCAGGAGACTGGGAGTTCTAGTCCCACCTTAAAAATAAAAGCTGGCGGGGTGACTTTGGGCCAATCACAGATGGCTGGGAATTCTAGTCCCACCTTAAACATAAAAGCTGGCTGGGTGAATTGGTGCCAATCACCAGGAGGCTGGGAATTCTAGTCCCACCTTAAACATAAAAGCTGACTGGGCTACTTTGGGCCAATTACCAGGAGGCTGGGAATTCTAGTCCCACCTTAAAAATAAAAGCTGGCTGGGTGACTTTGGGCCAATCACCAGGAGGCTGGGAATTCTAGTCCCATCTTAGGCATGAAAGCCAGCTGGGTGACTGTTTTTTGTAACCTATTTTGCTGTTGTTCTTATGTAAATCATGGTTTGTTAAGCAAACCACCCTGTTTGCTAAGTGCACCACATGTTTGTTAATTGAATCTGGCTTCCCCCATGGATTTTGGTGGTCAGAAGCTGGCTAGGGAAATCACAAACCAGGATCAGGTCACCCCAGGCAAGGACATTGCAAATACACATCAGTAACCAAGTGCCCCCTTTTTCATCACGATGTAACCCTAATGTAACTGCGTCACTGCGAGGACCAGCCGCAAGTCCCTTCCTTCAGGACTATTGTAACTCTGAATGGCGGCTGAAGAAATGGTTATAAGTTGAGGACTAACTCCATGCCACGCCTGTGAAAATCTGCAAAAGGCTGGCTTGGCTTGCCAGTGCTGTATAAATAGCACCCTCTCTTCGCCATCCTTCCTTCCACCACGAATGCCAGTCTTTATTTTGGGATGTGCCGGGCAGAAGCTCTCAGCCCTGGGAAGAACCCTCTCCTGGCACATTGCGCATTAGCCGGCAGGCCCATGCTCGGAAAAATAGCAAGTGGCACTCCCTGTTTCTTGGAAGAACTTGAAATAATTGCTTCTTGACAGAAAAAAGAAAAGAGCTTGCCAAGGTTTCGTTTTCCGTTCTAGCTGGCTGAAGGGGGCAGGACTGGGGAGGGGGTCATGGGGGCTCTCTGAGCTGGGTGGTTTCCTGCAGACGTTTCATGACCCAACTAGGGAACATCATCAGGGTGAGTAGGTTGAGTGCTAACCCTTCTCCCTTCCAGCACTGAAGATGTTAGGTAATGAAATGTCTGCAAGAAAATAACCCAGGACCCCACAGTCCTCCTCCTCCCCCCTCCCCCTCCCCCTCCTCCTCCTCCTCCTCATCTCTACAAATCCCCTCCCTTCTAGCTCTGATGATGTTACATAGTTGGGTCATGAAAAGTCTGCAAGAAAGCCACCAAACTCAGAGAGCACCAAGGACTCCTGAGTCCTCCTCTTCCTCTGCATAACCCCTCCTTCAACATTGATTATGTTACCTAGTTGGGTCATGAAATGTCTGTAAGAAAACCACCCAGCTCAGAGAGCACCAAAGACCCCACCATTTCTTTCTTTCTTTCCTTCCTTCTTTCTTTCTTTCTTTCTCCCTCCATCCATCCATCCATCATCCATCCTTCCTTCTTTTCTTTCTTTTTTCCTTTCTTCTTTCTTTTTCTTTTTTTCTTCCTTCCTTCCTTTCTTCCTTTCTTCCTTCCTTTTTTTCTTACTTCCTTCCTTCCTCCCTTCCTTTTTCTTCCTTCCTTCCTTCCTTCCTTCCTTCCTCTCTTTCTTTCTTTCTTTCTTTCTTTCTTTCTTTCTTTCTTTCTTTCTTTCTTTCTTTCTTTCTTTCTTTCTTTCTTTTTCTTTCTCTTCTCCTCCTCCTCCTCAAGCCCCCCTCCCCAACAAATATTAAAGAAGAACAGAACGTCATCCAAGGACTGCATCGCCCCCACTCTAGGTTCATTTTTATGGACAGGGAGTCCTCAACTTATGACCGTTCGTTTAGTGACTGTTCAAAGTTACGATGGCGCTGAAAAAAAAAGTTACGACTGTTTTTCACACTTACGACCGTTGCAGCCTCCCCCTGGTCACTTGATCAAAATTCAGATGCTTGGCAACTGTTTCATATTTACGACGGTCACCGCGTCTCCGGGGAATCACGTGATCCACTTTTGCGACCTTCTGACAAGCAACATCAAGGGGGGGAAGCCAGATCCGCTTAACGACTGTGTTTCTAACTTAACCACTGCAGTGTGTTCACTTAACAATGTGGCTCAGTAAAACGGAGCAAAACTCACTTAACACATGTCTCACTTAGCAACTGAAAATTTGGGCTCCCCTGTGGTCGTAAACCGAGGACTATATACCCTGTACAGGTAAAACAGTTGTGCAATGTTAAGAAAAAGTTTGCGACTGGCCATCATCTCTAAAGTCCCATATTTGGGGGAAAAAAGACCACATTATGTAGTGAGATGCTGTCCAATATGTTAGCTGGCACATTTTATTTTATTTTATGTTATTTTTTGAAAACTGCGAAGAGAAAAGGAGCAAAAGAAGATTTAAAAATAAGTGGCGTTTTTTTGGTTTGACAGCCGAGAGAAACAAGCGAAGGGAACTGATGCAGGCGCAGATTCGGAGATGACACCAAACTGGCAGGAATAGCCAAACTCCATAAGTTACAGGCTTAAGATACAGAAGGATCTGGACAGACTTGAACACTGGGCACTATCTAACAAAATGAAATTCAAGGGTGTAAAAAGCAAGGTTCTATATTTAGGCAAGAAAAACCAAATGCACAGCTATAGTATAGGGGGTACCTTGCTCAATAGTAGTAACTGTGAGAGGGAGTCCTTGTGGACCATCCCTTAAATATGAGCCAGCCGTGTGTTGCAGCTGCCAAAAAAGCCAACACAGTGCTAGGCTGCATTAACAAAGAGATAGAATCAAGGTCAGGTGAAGTGTTAATACCACTTCACAAGGCCTTGGTAAGGCCACACTTGGAATACGGCATCCAGTTTTGGTCACCACGATGTAAAAAAGATGTTGAGACTCTGGAAAGAGTACAGAGAAGAGCAACAAAGATGATCAGGAGACTGGAGGCTGAAGCATATAAGGAACGGCTGCTGGAATTGGGTATGTCTAGTTTAACGAAGAGAAGGAGGAGGGGGGACATGATAGCAGTCTTCCAATATCTCAGGGGCTGCCCCAAAGAAGAGGGAGTCAAGCTATTCTCCAAAGCACCAGAAGGCAGGACAAGAACCAACAGATGGAAACTAATCAAGGAGAGAAGCAACCTGGAACTAAGGAGAAACTTCCTGACAGTTAGAACAATTAACCAGTGGAACAACCTGCCTCCAGAAGCGATTTTTAAGAAGAGACTGGACAGCCATTTATCCGAAATGGTATAGGGTTTCCTGCCTGAGCAGGGGATTGGACTAGATGATGATGATGATGATGATGATGATGATTATGGATCATCGCACAGTCAGCCAGATGTTCAGACTGGATTTGGCATTTTGTCTACCTATCGAGTCCTTACCCAGGACCTGGGATAAGCAGATGTGGATGTTTGATGGTATTACAGGTATCGTCGCAGGATGGAAGCAGTTCCTAATAAGGCTGCCTTTTGCAATTGACTAATAGCGAATTTCTCAATGCCAACGGTGTCCAAGTGGTGCTCCAGTTGTTTTGGGATTGCACACAAGGAGCCTATGACTATTGGTACTACCCTTGCTTGCCTTTGCCACAGTCTTTCTATTTCTATTTGTAGGTCTTTGTATTTTGTTGTTGTTGTTATTGTTATTATTATTATTATTAATAAAATGCTTTCCTCAAACTTTTCCTTCAAAAATGACGTTCTTGCGGCTCTTCTGCCAAGTTTTATTATTAATTCTAGAAAGTCCACAATAACGGCAACAACTTTGTTTCACTCCTCTATCTTTATTCAAAGCTGGATTGCACCCCACCCAATTAAAAGAATTCGGATTTTGGATTTTGCCTTCTGGAATGTGCGCTGGCCAAATCCACAGGAAAAGAAACAAACTGTTCGATGTAAAATACAGATAAAAATCTGTGTTTATTGCAGATCTAATCCTGCCCAGACCTCAAAGCAGGACAAAACCAACAGGTCAACAATCTGTTGTGTGTCCAGAACAGATGATCTTGGATACAAGCATTTCAAACTCTGCAGTGGGACCTTACCCCCAAATTCTCACCTATGATCTCTTAAACAAGAAAAGCATCGAAGAGAAAAAAAAAACACTTTGGGGCACCGGATTTACGATTTAGCCGTCTTTGAAATCTCAGAACACTTCCTGTATCTTTATCCTTGGAAACAGGGTCAATATTTTTCCACAATCGCTTGAGTATAAAAATAACCCAGCATTTACAAGGTCTGGTGCTGTGTCAGCCTTGAAAATAACTGCCTTTTTGGAAAGGAGTCAAAAGCCACGTGATTTGCAAATTGAGAAGCCAGTGGCAACAACAAAAAAAAGGAAATAAAATTAAATTAAAAAAGGAATTTATCTTGCTAAGTGTCAGAGGGGTTAAGCGAATTTTGCCTCCTTTTACGACCTTTCCTGACCCCGTTGTTAAGTGAAACAAGCACGTGGACTTTGCTTGTCAGAAGGTCTCAAAAGGGGATCACCTGACCCCGGGAGACACGGCAACTATTACAAGTACATGTCAGTTGCCGAGCCTCTGAAGTTTGATCCCGTGACCACCGTGGGGGATGTGTGAAAAAAAAATGACTAGAAGTGACTTTTTTCAGTGCCCTTGTAATTTTGAACGGTCGCTAAATGAACAGTTGCAAGTAGAGGACCACCTCTAAGTTTTAAAAAAATGGTTGCAAAGATTAAACATTTTGTTTGAATGTCTATGATCAGTGGGAATTGCTGATTAGACAAGACAAGATAAAAAGATGAACATTTATTTTTAAGAAAATGCTTAAGATTCATACAACAGTGGCGGCTTAAAGTATCCAAGTGGTCCTCAAATTACGGGCATAACTGGGACCAGAGTGGGGAAGCCAGATTCACATAATAATAATAATAATAATAATAATAATAATAATAATAATAATAGTAATAGTAGTAGTAGTAGTAGTAGTAGTAGTAGTAGTAGTAGTAGTAGTAGTAGTAGTAATAGTAGTACCAATAGTCATAGGCGCCTTGGGTGCAATCCCAAAACAACTGGAGCACCACTTGAACACCCTTGGCATTGACAAATTCGCTATTAGTCAATTGCAAAAGGCGGCCTTACTAGGAACTGCTTCCATCCTGTGACGATATCTGTAATACCATCAAACATCCATATCTGCCTATCCCAGGTCCTGGGTAAGGACTCGATAGATCAGTGGTTCTCCACCTGTGGGTCGGGACCCCATTTGGGGTCGAACAACCATTTCACGGGAGTCACCAAACAACGCAGTCTGCCATTTTTTTCCCCTTTTCCTTAGCTGTGCTCCTCCCTTTTATTCTATTGGCTTTTGAAAGCCAATAAAATAGACTCTCTTGAATAGAGTCTAATTCTATTGGCTTTCAAAAGCCAATAGGAATTGTCCAGGCTGTCTCTGCCCTGCTCAGCCCTCCAAAAGTCCCATTCTGCAAACGGTGCTGCACCAGTTGAGTAGTCCTCGACTTATGACCGGTTGAGTAGTCCCCGACTTACAACCGGTTGAGGGTCGCGGCGTTAAAAAGGTTGAGAACCACTGCGATAGATAGACAAAATGCCAAATCCAGTCTGAACATCTGGCTGACTGTGCAATGATCCATAATAATAATAATAATAATAAAGTTGGAAGGGACCTTGGAGGTCATCTAGTCCAACCCCCTGCTCAGGCAGGAAACCCTATCCCATTTTGGACAAATGGCTGTCCAGTCTCTTCTTAAAAACTTCCAGCGTTGGAGCATTCACTGCTTCTGGAGGCAGGTAGTTCCACTGGTTAATTGTTCTAAGTGTCAGGAAGTTTCTCCTTAGTTCCAGGTTGCTTCTCTCCATGATGAATTTCCGTCCGTTGCTTCTTGTCCTGCCTTCAGGCGCTTTGGAGAAGAGGTTGACTCCCTCTTCTTTGGGGCAGCCCCTGAGATACTGGAAGACTGAGGAGCTCCGGGAGATGAAGCGCCACAAGAGACGTCTAGAGCGACGTTGGAGGGCCAGTAACTCTGAATCTGACTGATCACTATTAAGAGCCTATCTTAGGACTTACTTAGTGGCGATAAGGGCGGCAAAGCATGTTCACTTTTCCGCACTTATTGAGTCCGCAGAATCTCGCCCGGCCGCCTTGTTTAGGGTGACCCGCTCCCTTCTTAAAGTGGAGGAGGCGGAGGAACCCTTGCAGGGGAGAGCTGAGGAGTTTGTTCAGTTTCTCTCGGACAAAATCGCTGAGATTCAGAGAGACCTGGACTCCGACTGGGCAGTGCCAGCCGAGTTGCCAGGGGCTGGTCTTAGTCATGTCATCTGGAGCGAGTTTGAGCCTGTGACCCCTGATGAAGTGGACAAGGCCGTGAGGGCAATGAATGCCGCCACCTGTTTATTGGACCCGTGCCCCTCCTGGCTGATTTCTGCCAGTAGGGAGGTGACACGAGGCTGGCTCCAGGCGATAATCAACGCCTCCTTGATGGAGGGGTCTTTCCCGCAACCTTTAAAGGAAGCGGTGGTGAGGCCCCTCCTCAAGAAGCCTTCCCTGGACCCAGCTGTTTTGAAGAACTTTCGTCCCGTCTCCAACCTCCCCTTTGTGGGGAAGGTTGTAGAGAAGGTGGTGGCGTCTCAACTCTTGCGATCCTTGGATGAAACTAATTATCTGGACCCTTTTCAATCTGGTTTCAGGCCCAGCTACAGCACTGAGACTGCTTTGGTCGCACTGACCGATGACCTCTGGTGAGCCCGGGATAGGGGTCACTCCTCTATCCTGGTGCTTCTTGACCTCTCAGCGGCTTTCGATACCATCGACCATGGTATCCTTCTGCGTCGTCTCGGAGAGGTGGGGGTGGGCGGCACCGTATTGCGGTGGTTCTCCTCCTACCTCTCTGACAGGTTGCAGTCGATGCTGGCGGGCAGACAGAGATCGACCCCTAGGCGCCTCGATCATGGGGTGCCTCAGGGCTCGGTCCTGTCCCCCCTCCTTTTTAACATCTACATGAAACCGCTGGGTGAGATCATTCGGCGACACGGGGTGAGGTATCATCAGTACGCGGATGATACCCAATTATATATCTCCACCCCGTGTCCTTTCAGTGAAGCAATCGACGTGATGTGCCGGTGCCTGGAAGATGTGAGGGTCTGGATGGGGGTGAACAGGCTTAGACTCAACCCTGACAAGACCGAGTGGCTCTGGGTCTTGCCTCCCAAAGGCCAACTGGGTGGTCCATCATTAGTCCTGGGGGGGAGCAAATTTACCTCCCTCAGTGCAGGCACGCAACTTGGGTGTCCTCCTGGACTCACAGCTAAATTTGGAACAACATCTATCGGCTGTGGCCAGGGGGACCTTTGCCCAGGTTCGTCTGGTGCACCAGTTGCGGCCTTATTTGGACCGAGAGGCTTTACTCACAGTCACTCATGCCCTCGTCACCTCAAGACTGGATTACTGTAACGCGCTCTACATGGGGCTACCCTTGAAGGGCGTTCGGAGGCTGCAGTTGGTTCAGAACGCAGCCGCGAGAGCAATTGTGGGCGTGCCAAGGTTCGCCCACGTGTCACCTATCCTCCGCGAGCTGCACTGGCTTCCTGTGGGTCTCCGGACGCAATTCAAGGTGTTGGTTATCACCTTCAAAGCCCTTCATGGCATAGGGCCAGGTTACTTACAGGACCGCATACTGCCGCACAGTTCCCAGAGACCGGTGAGGTCCCATAGATTGGGCCTCCTTCAGGTCCCATCGGCCAGACAATGTCGGCTGGCGGGCCCTCGGGGAAGGGCCTTTTCTGTGGTGGCTCCGACCTGGTGGAATCAACTTCCCCCCGAGGTTCGAACAACTCCCACCCTGCCGGCCTTTAAGAAGGCCGTTAAAACCCTCCTGTTCCGGCAGGCCTGGGGCTGATGTCCCCGGGGGGGGGGCGGGACATGATCGGACTTGCGGTATGATTGAATTATTTTATTGTTTTATTCTCGATGATTGTTTTAATTTTGTACGCCGCCCTGAGTCCTTTGGGATTGGGCGGCATATAAATCAATTAAATAAATAAATAAATAAAGACTGCTATCATTCCAAGACTGTGCGATGATCCAATAATAATAACAACAACAACAACAACAACATCTGGCTGACTGTACGATGATCCATAATAATAATAATAATAATTGGAAGGCACCTTAGAGGTCATCTAGTCCAACCCCTTGCTCAGGCAGGAAACCCTAGACCATTTCAGACAAAGGGCTGTCCAGTGTCTTCTTAAAAGCTTCCAGTGTTGGAGCATTCACAACTTCTGGAGGCAGGTGGTTCCACTGGTTAATTGTTCTCCCTGTCAGGAAGTTTCTCCTTAGTTCTTAACAACCGAGTTATAAACAACTGCAGTGACTCAGGAACAAAGGTCGCACAATGGGGCAAAACCCATGTAACAACGGGCTTCCTTAGCCAGGAAACTTTCAGCTCTATTGTAGTCATAAATCAAGGACTACGTGTGTCCCAAATTCGCACCAGCCATAAACGAAGAAGAACATTTTTCCTCATTGCATTCTCTTTCCTCCAGCTGGTGGTTTCCAGAAATAGCTGGAGATGTTTGGAAAAAGTAAAACAAAAAACAAACAACAACAACAAAAAACAAAGCAGATGAAGCGTTCTAGTCCTGCCTTAGGCAAGACAACCGGTTGGTTGGGTGATTTGGGGAGGTGGTGAGTTCTAGTCCCATCTTAGGCACAAACGTTGGTTGGGTAACTTTGGACCAATCACCAGGAGACAGTGAGTTCTAGTCCCACCTTAGGCATGAAAGCTGATTGGGTGAGTTTGGGCCAATCATCAGGAGATGGTGAGTTCTAGTTCTGCCTCAGGAATGAAAGCCAACTGGGTGACTTTGGGCCAATTACCTGGAGATGGTGAGTTCTAGTCCCACTTTAGGCATGAAATCCAGCTGGGTGTCTTTGGGCCAATCACCAGGAGTTGCTGAGTTCTACTTGTGCCTTAGGCATGATTGGGTGATTTTGGGCCAATCACCAGGAGATGGTGAGGTCTATTCCCACCTTAGGCATGAAAGCTGATTGGGTGAGTTTGGGCCAATCATCAGGAGACGGTGAGTTCTAGTTCTGCCTCAGGAATGAAAGCCAACTGGGTGATTTTGGGCCAATCACCAGGAGATGGTGAGTTCTAGTCCCACCTTAGGCATGAAAACCAGCTGGGTGAGGTTGGGCCAATCCCCAGGTCACTGTGAGTTCTAATCCTGCCTTAGACCAGTCCCTCTCTCGTAGCGCAACCCACTTGGCAGTGTTGTGCTGTGGGGAATATAGGAGGAAGGAAAGTGTATTGGCTCTCTCGGCCCCTGAGTTGTTTGTAAGAAAATAATAAAGGCAGGATATCAACAAGCAAACAAATATGGTGTTGCAAGAAAAATCTTCATCAGGGTCCAGTCCAAGCTGGGAATAAACAAAATGGAGACTGCTTTAGAAAGAAGGTTGCGGTTAATTGAAGAGGAGAGCCAGACAGAAAGATGACTCTGGGGAAAAAACTGACCACATGTAGCTGGGAGTGGTGGGTTTTTATCCCTTCTTGGGCTTTTGTTTGGACTTGTTCCTGTGGCATGAACTTTGACCTGAGTCTGAGAGTGCCTTTTCTGGTTTTCTGATGGCGGTGGGTTAATCCTATTATGTTCCAAAGGTCATATCCTGCTTCCCTGGGACTGTGGCTGATGCTTACTTCCTGTGTTGGATTTTTTGGGTGTGCGGGATGGTTGATTCTAGCTTCCTGGCTCCAATCTTTCTTGACAGGATTATCACATCGGCATTTCTGCAGACCTGGTTTCTCTTTGGGGCAGAGAGACTTGTTTGGGGGGGAAATATAATATTCTGCCTTTTGATATTTGAGATTTGAAATCCTTTGGGGAAATATAATATTCTGCCTTTTGATATTCCCCAAAATATTTCTTTCTCGGGGGTGGGCTGACTCCCACAATGGAATGCTGTAATCCAGGGGTCCTCAACCATGGCAACTTTAAGACTTGTGGACTTCAACTCCCTGGCTGAGGAATTCTGGGAGTTGAAGTCCGCAAGTCATGAAGGGGCCATAGTTCCCCCACGCTGGCTGAGAAATTCTGGGAGTTGAAGTCCGCAAGTCATGAAGGGGCACTAGTTCCCCCATGCTGGCTGAGGAATTCTGGGAGTTGAAGTCCAGAAGTCATGAAGAGGCCATAGTTCCCCCACGCTGGCTCAGGAATTCTGGGAGTTGAAGTCCACAAGTCTTAAAGTGGCCACGGTTGAGGACACCTGCGTGTAATCCCTCAGAATTTCTTCTCTCCTGGAAAAGGCCCTCTCTTAGCTCAGCAGGAACTATTTTTTAACCGTTGCAATGGGACGCAACCTGCCACAGTCCTATTGTGTGAAAAGGGCCTTTTGTTTTTGGATTCTTGTTTTATCACTCCCAGCCATCGGCCGGCAGCCACTGATTGCTAGACAACCATTAACTAGGAATGACCTTCGTTGGTGAAAAACACCCAGGCGAGAAATTAAACAAAGGCGGAAGCCGCCTTGGAGAAAGACAGCTCCCCTTTGCTCTTGGTCACCCACACCCACACCGGGTAGTTTTCCACCAGGCGCAGCGCTGCAGTCGGTTGAGGCAGAGGCAAAATGCACGTCGTCCACAAGGGAGCCCACATTTCCCACTGCTACGTCGGACAGTTGTTAAGCGAGTTTTGCCCCCCCTTTACGACCTTCCTTGCCAACGCCGTTAAGCGAATAGCTGCAGTGGTTGAGATGGTCACAGGGTCGTTAAGCGAACCCGGTTTGCCCCTTGACTCTGCATGTCGGAAGGTGGCAAAAGGGGATCACCGGGGTCACACATGGCCATGATTTACGATCATTATTGACTATTAAGAAAATTTATACGGCTGCCCAACACATTCGTGGTGACTCCGGGCGGGGCTCACAAAAATACAACCGCCAATAGAAATCTTGAATGAATCTGGGCCAATCACCAGGAGACGGTGAGTTCTAATCCCGCCTTAGCCATGAATGCTGGCTGGGTGACTTTGAGCCAATCACCAGGAGACGGGGAGTTCTAGTCCCGCCTTAGGCATGAAAGCCGGCTGGGTGACTCTGGGCCAATCACCAGGAGACGGTGAGTTCTAGTCCAGCCTTAGCCACGAAAGCTCCTTGCTTACCAATGGAAATTGCCACCCCAATTGTGGTCGTATGTCGAGGACTCCCTGCCCCTTAGCTCACATTTTGGAGAATACAGAAAAACAGAGTCGGGAGGCACCTTGGAGGAGATGACTGATCGATAAAGCTTTTCAGTATGTTTTTTTTTGGAACACGCTAGCATGCCAGGGATGCCAAGAAGTGATGCAGGGGGCTGGACTAGAAGACCTCTAAGGTCCCTTCCAACTCTATTCTATTCTATTCTATTCTATTCTATTCTATTCTATTCTATTCTATTCTAATATTCTATTCTATTCTATTCTATTCTATTCTATTCTATTCTATTCTATTCTATTCTATTCTATTCCATTCCATTCCATTCTATTCTATTATTATTCTATTTCTTATTCTATTCTATTCTATTCTATTCTATTCTATTCTATTCTATTCTATTCTATTCTATTCTATTCTATTCCATTCCATTCCATTCTATTCTATTCTATTATTATTCTATTTCTTATTCTATTCTATTTTATTCTATTTCTTATTCTATTCTATTCTATTTCTTATTCTATTCTATTTTATTCTATTTCTTATTCTATTCTATTCTATTCTATTTTATTCTATTTCTTATTCTATTCTATTCTATTCTATTCTATTCTATTCTATTCTATTCTATTCTATTCTATTCTATTCCATTCCATTCCATTCCATTCCATTCTATTCTATTATTATTCTATTTCTTATTCTATTCTATTCTATTCTATTCTATTCTATTCTATTCTATTCTATTCCATTTTATTCTATTCATTTTCTCTATTCTATTCTATTCTATTCTATTCTATTCTATTCTATCCTATTCTATCTGCTGTGAGGCTGCATCTCCCAAGGGTGTCCCTGGCTTGCCCAAACAGAGGTTTTTGCTTTGTAAGGAAATCGTTGCCAGTTGTGTGACTTCCGGTCTGGCCTTGAAGGGAAAAACAAAACAAAAAGGATATGAATCATTCAGAATTTTTTGGGCTGCACATCTGGAGCTGGCTGTTCCTCCGTCTGCGCAAAGTCCAGTTCCTTCTTTCGAGCAACCGAGTGGAGAAATGTTGAATAACGGCTTCCTGATTTCGAGGCATTTCAGCAACCTGGACCGGTGTGTCTTTGGCGTGCAGGGAGAAGTTTGTGTGTATGTGTGTCTGTGTGTGTGTGTGTGTGTGTGTGTCTGTGTGTGTGTGTGTGTGTGAGAGAGAGAGAGAAAGAGAAAGAGAGAGAGAGAATAGAATAGAATAGAACAGAACAGAACAGAACAGAACAGAACAGAATAGAATAGAATAGAATAGAATAGAATAGAGCTGGAAGGGACCTTGGAGGTCTTCTAGTCTAGCCCCTTGTTCGAGCAGGAGACCCCATACCATCTCAGACCAGTGGCTATCTTTTTCTTTCTCTTCTCTCTTTCTTTTGTCTTTCTCTCTTCTCTCTCTTTCCTCTCTTTCTCTTTCTCTTCTCTCTCCCCTCTTACACTCCCCTCACTCTTCTCTTTCCCTCTTCTCTTTCTCTTCTTTCCCCTCTCTTTCTCCCCTCTTTTCTATCTTCTCTTTTCTCTTCTCTCTTTCCTCTCTCTCTTTCTCTTCTCTCCCCTCTCTTACACTCCCCCCACTCTTCTCTTTCCCTCTTCTCTTTCTTTTCTTTCCCCTCTTTCTCCCCTCTTTTCTCTCTCTTCTCTTTTCTCTTCTCTCTCTTTTCCCTCTTTCTCTTCTCTCTCCCCTCTCTTACACTCCCCCCTCGCTCTTCTCTTTCCCTCTTCACTCTCTTTTCTCTCCTCTTTCTCTTCTCTCCCCTCTCTTTTCTCTCTCTTCTCTTCTTGATTCTCTATCTTTTCCCTCTTTCTCTCTCCCCTCTCTTATACCCCCCCCTTGCTCTTCTCTCTCTCTCTCTCTCTCTCTCTCTCTTTCTCTTCCCCCAGACTCCAGTCCACACATCCGAAACTTGCCAAGGTTGAGAAAGATTGCTCTAAGATTTTGCGGTAAGGGAAGACAGAGGGGGATTTCCTCCCCGCAGGAAACACCCCCCCCAATTTAGTAGCCTTGCACAGTTGGGGGGGGTGAACATCCAGTTTGCGCAACCGAGCACCGCCGTCCCTTGTTACCCTGTACGGAAAGCAAGAAAGACAATCAGAAGCCACCTTGCGCCATCGACCGCAGCTCTGACACGGCGCAGGGATCTCCAGTGCCCGTCCTCTCGCCGCCCCCCCCTCCCCGCCCTGCACATTCTTCGCAGTGTGCAAGAAGCAACAAACTCTTGCTCAACTGGCTGTGAGCATACAACCTCTGTAGCCTTCTGCCTCCCCCCCCCCAAGGATTGTGACTTGTCCTTGCCACATCCACCCACTGGGGCAATCGGTGCGGGGAGGGGAGGCTGTCTAGAAGGGGTGGCCCCCCCTCAGCAGATTCCTGGAAGGCAGTTGGTTCATCTGGGGAGGCTCACCCATTGCCACGATGCATGGGAAAACATTTCTGGGACTCAGCCGCCCACATTCCCACACTAAAGCAGTTTGTGGTTCAGGCACGAAGCTAAAAACCAGGAGATGGTGAGTTCTAGTTCCACCTTAGGTGTGAAAGCCGGCTGGGTGACTTTGGACCAATCACCAGGAGACGGTGAGTTCTAGTCCCGCCTTAGGCGTGAAAGCCGGCTGGGTGACTCTGGGCCTATCACCAGGAGACGGTGAGTTCTAGTCCCACTTTAGGCATGAAAGCCGGCTGGGTGACTTTGGGTCAATCACTAGGAGACGGTGAGTTCTAGTCCCGCCTTAGGCATGGAAGCCGGTTGGGTGACTTTGAGCCAATCATCAGGAAACAGTAAGTTCTAGTCCCGCCATAGGCGTGAAAGCCAGCTGGGTGACTCTGGGCCAATCACCAGGAACCGGTGAGTTCTAGTCCTGCCTTAGGCATGAAAGCCGGCTGGGTGACTCTGGGCCAATCACCAGGAGACGGGGAGTTCTAGTCCCGCCTTAGGCGTGAAAGCCAGCTGGGTGACTGGGCCAATCACCAGGAGACGGGGAGTTCTAGTCCCGCCTTAGGCATGAAAGTCAGCTGGATGACTTTGGGCCAATCACCAGGAGATGGTGAGTTCTAGTCCCGCCTTAGGCATGAAAGCCGGCTGGGTGACTCTGGGCCTATCACCAGGAGATGGTGAGTTCTAGTCCCGCCTTAGGTGTGAAAGCCAGCTGGGTGACTGGGCCAATCACCAGGAGACGGGGAGTTCTAGTCCCGCCTTAGGCACGAAAGCCAGCTGGGTGACTCTGGGCCAATCACCAGGAACCGGTGAGTTCTAGTCCTGCCTTAGGCATGAAAGCCGGCTGGGTGACTCTGGGCCTATCACCAGGAGACGGGGAGTTCTAGTCCCGCCTTAGGCATGAAAACTAACTGACTGACTTTGAGCCACGCAGGAACGGAGGAAGGAAAGAAGGAAAGAAATGAGAGAGAAGGAAATAAAGAAGAAAACAGAAGGATGAGAAGGGAGGGAGGGAGGAAATGAGAGAGAAGGAAAGAAAAAAGAAAAGATATAGGGATGAGAAGGAAGGAAGGAAGGAAGGAAGGAAGGAAGGAAGGAAGGAAGGGAGGGAGGGAGGGAGGGAGGGAGGGAGGAAGGAAGGAAGGAAGGAAGGAAGGGAGGGAGGGAGGGAGGGAGGGAGGGAGGGAGGAAGGAAGGAAGGAAGGGAGGGAGGGAGGGAGGGAGGGAGGGAGGGAGGAAGGAAGGAAGGAAGGAAGGAAGGAAGGAAGGAAGGAAGGAAGGGCCAACTCTCAGCTGGCACTTCACACAGACCCCCCTGCCTGGCACAGAGCCAGCTTGGCACCCCAAATGCCCTCTGATAAAACAACCTTGACTTCTGGAGATGAAGTCACTGGGTTCAATGAGCTGTTCTCAAAGAAGGAAACAGGATAGGATGGAGAGGCTGTGCAAATGAGCAACACGGGCCAAGTTGCCACAGAGGCAATGGAAATGTGAACGTGGGCACAGCTCAGGAAATGTTAACAGCCTCTGTGTGTGTGTGTGTGTGTGTGTGTGTGTGTGTGTGTGTGTGTGTTTTCCTTCTGCAAAACAGAGGGAGATTTGAACCTTGCAGCAGGACTAACAACTCATCAGGGGGACTAGAGCCCTGCAAAGCCAAATGCTCACATTTTGTCGTAAAAGCTACTTGGAACCCACGGGTGTCAACACAATTTCTCTCTCTCTCTCTTTTTAAAATTCTTAATTATTTTTAATTGATTGTACAAAAAGAAAGAGAGAGAGAAAGTCAAAGAAGAAAGAAAAAGAAGGACAAAAGAAAGAAAGAAAGAAAGAGAGAGAGAGAAAAAAAAGGAAGGAAGGAAGAAAAGAAAGGAAGGAAGGAAGGAAGGAAAGAAAGAAAGAAAGAAAGAAAGAAAGAAAGAAAGAAAGAAAGAAAGAAAAAGAGGAAGGAAGGAAGGAGTAGGAGGGAGGGAAGAGGAAGGAAGAAAAGAAAAGAAAGAAAGTAAGAAAGGGGAGGAAGGGAAGGAAGGAAGAAGTGAAGGAAAGGAGAGAGGGAGGAAGAGAAAGGGAGAAAGAGGGAGGGAGGAAAGAAGGAAGGAAGCAAGCAAGGAAGGAGAAAGAAAGAGGGGGGTGGAAGGGAGGAAAAAAAAGGAAGGAAAGGAAAAGAAAAAAAAAGAATCATAACCGTGTAAAGCTCAGTATATCACAGATGAAAAATTAGCCATAGGAAACACAACGCATCGAATTATTTTTTAACAAGAAGGAAAAAGATTTTACATTTTTTTAAAAAAATCTCTCAGCCCAACGAGCCTCTAATTATAATATTTTGTTCTTTAAAGATCCATTTAAAAAAAGAAGAAGAAGCGGGGAGGAAAACAGAAAAACTGCTAAAACGTTATAGGTAAATGTTTCATTTCTAACTGCTTCTTTGTTTACTCCAGCTGATATACAGCACTTATAAACCTTTTTTAAAAAATTGTGTATCTTGGATGTCAGCTTCTGTAGCCAACTCTTTCCCCACCGAAAACCCAATCTGTTCTATTCTATTCCATTCCGTTCCATTCCATTCCATTCCATTCCATTCCATTCCATTCTATTCTATTCTATTCTATTCCATTCCATTCCATTCCATTCCATTCTATTCTTTATAACCTAAAATATTTTCCCGGTCATGCACAGTTGATGCTGCAGGGCACGGGCAGAGGGCATGGCCACCATGGCACTGCTGGGCTGCCTGGGCAATCTGTGGTGGGCCCTGGAGGCGGTGAGTGGCCCTGTGGGCAGGCGGGGTGGGGGCGGGGCCAGTTTTTGGGCACTTGGTCTCTAAAAGAATGGAATGGAATGGAATGGAATAGAATAGAATAGAATAGAATAGAATAGAATAGAATAGAATAGAATAGAATAGAATAGAATAGAATAGAATAGAATAGAATAGAAAATATGGAATGGAATGGAATGGAATAGAATAGAATAGAATAGAATAGAATAGAATAGAATAGAATAGAATAGAATAGAATAGAATAGAATAGAATAGAATAGAATAGAATAAGCAATAGGATATAGAATAAGCCAGGGCTTTTCAACCTTTTCACCCATTGTACCACTTTTAGGATATGGCAACATCTGAGGACCACCAGTTGCCTAGCAAGATGTCAAAAACTTGATGACCAAAAAAAAAAAAAAAAAAAGAAAAGGAAAGGAAAAAAGTGATGAAGTACAGGTAGTCCTCAACTTACAACAGTTCTCTTAGTGACTGTTCGAAGTTACAATGGCACTGAAAAAAGTGCCCCCCCAAGCCACAGCCAAGCAAGACACCTGCCTGCCTGCCCAGCTGCGCTCTTCCTCCTGTCCGAGGTTTTCATTGTTGTGAGCATTTCTGTTGGAGATTGGCAGCGGGAGTGGGGGTGTTTGGTTTTTATTTCCCCCCATCTGCTGGGTGGTTGCAGCAGGTTTTGGTCCCTTCACATGGCCCTGGGACACTGTGACCGTCATAAATATGAATCAGTTGCCAAGCATCTGAATGTAAATCACAAGACCCTGGAGAGGCTGCAACATTCCAGCTGATCGGCGCTTCTTCAGGGCTCAGCAGAAGCGCCAGGATCAGCGCCGAGCTCCAGCTGGATCCTGGTGCTGATCCTGGCGCTTCCACTGAGCCCTGGCAGCCCTGCAGCTCCAGCCGTCTCTCGCTCAGGCTTGTGCGGTGCTGCCACCGATTCAGCTCATTCCCTTCCCCCGCTACCCCTTTTCTAGGATGGTCGCATACCCCCTGCCAGGTGCCAATGGATCACAGGTGGGACCCGTACCACTGGTTGAAACGCCCTGGACTAGACCACTTCAGACAAGTGACTGTCTCTTCTTAAAAGCCTTTTTGGAAGGAAGGAAGGAAGGAAGGTGGGAGGGAAGGAAGGAAGGAAGGTGGGAGGGAAGGAAGGAAGGGAGGAAGGGAGGGAGGGAAGGAAGAAGGGAGGGAGGGAAGGAAGAAGGAAGGAAAGAAGGACAGAAGGATGGAAGGAAGGAAGGAAGAAGGTGGGGAGGGAAGGGAGGGAGAGAAGAAGGAAGGGAGGGAGGGAAGGAAGAAGGAAGGAAAAAAGGACAGAAGGATGGAAGGAAGGAAGGAAGGAAGGAAGGAAGGAAGGTGGGAGGGAAGGGAGGGAGGGCAGAAGGAAGGGAGGGAGGGAAGGAAGAAGGAAGGAAAGAAGGACGGAAGGATGGAAGGAAGGAAGGAAGGAAGGAGGGAGGGAAGGAAGGATAACAGAGTTGCGAGGGACCTTGGAGGTCATCTAGTCCAACCCCCTGCTCAGGCAGGACACCCTGTACCATTTCAGACAAACGCTCTTTCCAAATAACATATTTGCTTTTGTACTAAAAAAAAAAAAGGGGGGGGGCTGACATCTTTTTGCCCCCAACGAGGGAGCTTAAAAAGCTCGAATCAAATATTTCTGCAGAAAGAGTCAGGAGGTCACAGGGAGGGGAAAAAAAAATCTGGTGGGGAAAACAAGATGGGGGATTTCATCAGTGCAAAACAGGCCATTTATTTACTTATGGCAAGTGACACACACACCCCTCCACCCCCCCCCCAGAAGCCCGGCATTTTGGAGACAGGCTTAAAGGGGAAACGAGTAAAGAATTGTCAAGCTTTATTTATTTATTTATTGCATAACTGACTTTGCAGCTGGAGTCGAGAAGAATGATCGCAGCCAGGGCTCCGTTGATTCAACTGACATAATTCCAGAGCTGGCAGCCCTCCTGGCTGATACTGTCAGGCAGAAATGCTAATAAAGTTCATTTTGGATGGGGGGGGGGGAACAAGCCGGGGGGGGGGGCCAAGCCAGAGACAGAGATATAATTCATTGACTGATGCCGTTATCTTTTCTTCACCAGGATTGCTGCCAAGGCAAGAGATGTTTGCTGAAAATCAGGCCTTGCAAAACTCAAGAGAAAAGAGTTTGAACAAGGTCAGCCTTGCGGTTGTCGGGAGTTTCGTGGCGTTGTCTTGCGTGCAATCCCTACAGGCTGGATGAAGTTCTGGGTTCGGGGGGTGGTGGTCCTGGGTGCGCTCTGAGCTTGGTGGGTTATTATTATTATTATTATTTTTGCAGATGTTTCAGTTACCAAACTAGGGAACCTCATCAATGTGAGCTGATCAACACGGTAGCATGGATGGTGTTGCCGAGCTGGGTTAGGAAACGTCTGCAAGAAAACCACTCAACTCAGAAAGCACCAAGGGCCCCACAATTTATTTATTTATTTATTTATTTATTTATTTATTTATTTCCTTCCTTCCTTCCTTCCTTTCCTTCCTTCCTTCCTTCCTTCCTTCCTTCCTTCCTTCCTTTCTTTCTTTCTTTGTTTCCTTCCTTTCTTTATTTCTTTTTCTTTCTCTTTCTTTCTTCCTTTCCTTCTTTCTTTTTTCTTTCTTTCCTTTCTTTCTTTCTTTTCTCATTTTCTCTTTCTTTTCTTTTCTTTTCTTTTCTTGTTTTCTTTCTTTCTTTCCTTCCTTCCTTCCTTTCCTTTCCTTCCTTCCTTCCTTTCTTTCTTTCCTTTCTTTCTTTCTTTCTTTTTCTTTCTCTTTCTTTCTTCCTTTCCTTTTTTCTTTTTTCTTTCTTTCCTTTCTTTCTTTCTTTCTTTCTTTCTTTTCTCGTTTTCTTTTCTTTCTTTCTTTCTTTCTTTCTTTCTTTCTTTCTTTCTTTCTTTCTTTCTTTCTTTCTTTCTTTCTTTCTTTCTTTGTCTCCTCCTCCTCCTCTTCCTCCTCCTCTGCGCAAGCCCCCCTCCCTTCTAGCACTGATGACGTTGTCTAGTTGGGTTATGAAACGTCTGCAAGAAAACCACCCAGCTCAGAGAACACCAAGGACCCCACAGTTGTGCTCCTCCTCCTCCTCCTCCTCCATGCAAACACCTCTCCCTTCTATCACTGATGGTGTTACCTAGTTGGGTCATGAAACAACTGCAAGAAACCACCCAGCAACAAGGACCCCCCCCCCCGTTGTCATTCTCCTCCCGTTCTCCTCCTTCTCTCCGCAAGCCCCGCTCCCTTCTAGCACTAATGATGTTACCTAGTTGGGTCCTAAAACGACTGCAAGAGAAGAAGAGCACCAAAAACGCCCCCATCCCACCCTGAGCTGCAAAGATTCTCTTTGATCGAAATTAAGACTGTTACGGAGAGATCCCAAAGCATCGCAGGGCAGGTGTGGTGGAAAACACACAGGGACCTCTCCACGTAACACCCACATCCCCTCGGAAGCCCTCAAAGTTGCAAAGGGACCCCACGAACTCGCCTTTCTCCCACTGGGGAGGTCTTCCACGCTGGAGTAACCCTTTCCTCCCCCCCCCCAACGTCCAAAGGTCCAAAGCTTCCGCTGATCCGCTACTCTTCCCAGAACTGGCACTGGGAAGGGAAGACTCCCCGTCCTCCCCCTTTCACGCCTGGACGGGTTTTGCAACCTTTGGCTCGAAGAAAAACAAACCAGGGTCAGCGGGAACCTTGGCCGAGATCCCAGGGCGGAGGTGCGGCTCTCCGGCGGATCGGTAAACAGAAGGATCCCTCGCTGGAAGCGCAGGGCCCGGGCGCACGAAAGGCGGGTGAAGGGCTGGGGGGAACCCCGAGGGGGTGTTGACAAATCCCTCTTTGCATCGAGTAGAAAAGGGGGCTGGGCTGGGGTTGAAAACTCTCTGCCCATCCCAGATGTTCTGCCCATCCAGAACATCTGGCTGCGCGCGGCGACCGGGAGCGGAGGGCTCTGTCGGAAGCGCTGGATCGAGCCGCTGGCCACTCCGGAACGCCAGTCGGCAGCCGTCCTCCTCCTTTGCGCCTTTTGACAGCCGAAGCAAGTTTCTGTCCCTCATGAGAAAGGCAGAGGGCGCCTGCCGCGAATTCAAACCTGTGGAGCCCGAATGGGGAGTTTGTTTGGTGCAAATGTGCACAGCCAGAGAGTCCACCATGGTGTGTCCACCAAACCTGGGGGGTGAACAGATCCCATGCTTTGCGATTGTTATGTAAAGGAAGGATGGGTGGAAAGAGAGAGAGAGAGAGAGAGAGAGAGAGAAAGAGAGAGAGAGAGAGAATAGATTGATGGGACATATAGTTAGAGGACAGACAGACAGACAGATAGACAGATGATAGATAGATAGATAGATAGATAGATAGACAGACAGATAGATAAATATGGAAGGATGAATAGATATATATAGACGGATAGATAGATAGATAGATAGATAGATAGATAGATAGATAGATAGATAGATAGACAGACAGACACAGACAGATAATAGATAGATAAATAAATAGATAGATAGATAGACAGACAGATAGATAGATATGGATGGATAGATAGATAGACAGACAGACAGATAGATATGGATGGATAGCTATAGATATGGATAGATAGATAGATAGATAGATAGATAGATAGATATGGATGGATAGATAGATAGATGATAGACAGACAGACAGACAGATAGATATGGATGGATAGCTATAGATATGGATAGAGAGAGAGAGAGAGAGAGAGAATAGATAGATATGGATGGATAGATAGACAGACAGATAGATAGATATGGATGGATAGATAGATAGATAGATGACAAATAGACAGATGATAGGTAGATAGATAAACAGAGGCAGAGAAAAAGATGTAGAGAATAGATTGATGATAGATATACTTAGAAGATAGGTAGGTAGGTAGAGATTAGACTGATTAATGATAGATAGATATAGTTGGATGATAGATAAATAGACAGACAGACAGACGGGGGACAATAGATAGACAGTCAGATAGACAGATATGGGATGAAAAAGATGGCAGACCTCTATAGGCTCTTTTCAAGTTACAGGTAATCCTCGACTTATAACGGTTCATTTAGCGACTGTTTGAAGTTACAATGGCACAAAAAAGTGAGTTACGACTGTTTTTCACACATAACGACCGTTGCAGCATTCCCCCCCTGGTCACGTGATCAAAATTCAGACCCCTGGCAATTGACTCACATTTATGACGGTCACGCAGCATCCCAGGAGCACATGATTCCCCCTTTTGCGACATTCTAGCTGGCAAAGTCAATGTGGGAAGCCTGATTCCCTTAACGACCGCGTGACTCCCTTAACAACAGCAGGGATTCCCTGAACACGTGTGGCAGGAAAGGTGGTAAAATGGAGCAAAACTCATTTAACGTCTCACTTAGCGACAGAAATGCGAGGCTCCGTTGTGGTCGTAAGTCGAGGACGGCCTGTACTTTGGAGGAAACCAGATTGAGGAGCCAAGGGGTTCCAAGGAGGTCTAATTCCCAACTCCTTCCAGCAGGTGGCAGCGTTGAGCCACTCTGGGCTGACCCCCCCCCCCCAGGTAAGCAAAGCTGAAGCTGAAAAGGAGGCCACCAGGAAATCAGAGGCTAAATGGAGAACCCTATTGAGTTGTTGAGTTCGAACATTCACTAAACGAACGGTCAATAAGTTGAGGACTACTCGTACCACTCGACGAAACACCGAAACAGCTGCCGGGGAAGTTTTCGACTCGATTTTTCACACCTGTCTCCAGTGAGGTCCACCAGAGCAGCCAGTCACAAGTGGGCGAGGCTTTTTCCCGCCTCTGGGAAGATTTACTGCTCTTATTGATTGGTGCCATTATCATTCACTCACTCAGTGACTCATTTATTTATTCACTCACTGACTCATTTATCTATTCATTCACTCACTCACTTACTGACTCATTTATTTATTTATTTATTCACTCACTGACTCATTTATCCATTCATTCATTCACTCACTCACTGATTCATTCATTTATTTATTTATTCATTCATTCCATTCATTCACTCACTCACTCACTGACTCATTTATTTATTTATTCACTCACTCATTTATTTGTTCATTCATTCACTCACTTGCACCTTTCTTTCTTTCTTTCTTTCTTTCTTTCTTTCTTTCTTTCTTTCTTTCTTTCTTTCTTTCCCTCTCTCTCTCCCCCTTTCTTTCTTTCTCTTTCTTTTTTTCTTCCTTTCCCTCCCTCCCTCCCTCCTTCTTTCTTTCCCTCTCTCCCTCTCTCCCTCCCTCTCTCATTCATTCATTCATTCACTCACTCACTCACTGACTTATTTATTTGTTCATTCATTCACTCACTTACACCTTTCTTTCTTTCTTTCTTTCTTTCTTTCTTTCTTTCTTTCTTTCTTTCTTTCTTTCTTTCTTTCTTTCTTTCCTTTCCTTTCCTTCTTTCTGTCCCTCACTCTTTCTTTCTTTCTTTCTTTCTTTCTTTCTTTCTTTCTTTCAACTTATTTGTCATCCCAAAATTGGCACCTGTCCCACTGCAAAACAACGAAGCAGCTGCTGGGCAGATAGGCAGAAAGTGAGAGGAAGTGGAGAAACAGCAGCCGAGAAAGTGGCGAGAGGACTTGGGTCACCGGAAGACAATTAAAAATAAATAAATCCAGAAATAGTGTAACTGAAATGCAAAACGAGCTGCTGTTTTGGGGGGCAGGAAGCCCAGGATGGTTCTGCATTGCAAATTTCGTTTCAGGAGAAAAACTGCCTTTTTTCACCGTCCAGGACGAGAGGCTTACCCGATTTATTTAGCTTTCTCCTTTGCTATTATTTATTTAGTTATTTAGTTAGTTATTTAGTTATTTAGTTATTTAGTTATTTAGTTATTTTACAAACGTATCTCCGAATACACAGTCGCAGCAATTAAAAAAAAATGGAGTAAAAACATTGAATCTCAGGATCGAAAAAGGCTCAGAAAAACAGCAAGAAACATTTTAAAAGTCTTGGGGGGGGGGCAAACCACCCCCAATGAGTGCAGGTCGTCCTCAACTTACTACACTTTGACCGTTCAAAGTTACAACGGCATTGAAAAAAGAGACTTAGGACCGTTTTTTCACCGTTACGACCCTCGCCGCCTCCCCTCATGGTCACGTGACCAAAATCCAGAGGCTGGGCAACTGGCATGGACTTACAATGGTTGCAGCATCCTGGGATCACGTGATTTCCACCTTTTGCGACCTTCCGACGAGCAAAGCCAATGGAGAAGCTGTATTCACTTAAGGACAGCGTTCCTTAACAACTGCAATGGTTCACTTAACGACCGTGGCAAGAAAGACTGTAAAATGGGGCAACACTTAATAATAATAATAATAATAATAATAATAATAATAAAGTTGCAAGGGACCTTGGAGGTCATCTAGTCCAACTCCCTGCTCAGGCAGGAAACCCTAGACCATTTCGGACAAATGGTTGTCCAGTTTCTTCTTAAAATAATAATAATAATAATAATAATAATAATAGTGTTGGAAGGAACCTTGGAGGTCATCTAGTCCAACCCCTGCTCAGGCAGGAAACTCTATAGCTATAATAATAATAATAATAATAATAATAATAATAATAATAATAATAATAATAATAATAATAATAGTGTTGGAAGGAACCTTGGAGGTAATCTAGTCCAACCCCTGCTCAGGCAGGAAACTCTATAGCAATAATAATAATAATAATAATAATAATAATAATAGTGTTGGAAGGGACCTTGGAGGTCATCTAGTTGAACCCCTGCTCAGGCAGGAAACCCTATAGCTAAAATAATAATAATATCCTTCAAGCTGACAACATCAAGCACACTGAAGTCAAGAAAAAGATTAGAGATGAATACATCAAGAGAGTGAAAAAGATCTTAAAGTCCAAACTCAATGGAGGAAATACCATAAAGGTAATCAACACCTGGGCAATCCCAGTCATTAGGTACACAGCTGGAATAGTGGACTGGACTCAAGCAGAACTAAAAGCAATGGATAGGCAGACCAGAAAAATAATGACAATGAATCATGCCCTTCATCCACGCAGTGACATTGATAGACTTTATCTACCAAGGCAAATAGGTGGGCATGGAATGCTACAAGTACATCAGATGGTTGAAGAAGAAAAAATGGCTTTGGGAGAATATCTGAAGAACAATGATGAAGATGCACTGAAATTAATATATCAGGAAGGCTTACTGACTACTGAAGAGACCAAACTGGCCTACAAGAAAGACCAAACGAAGAACAGAATAGAGGCATGGGAAGACAAAGCACTACATGGCCAATACATTAAAAAAATAGCTGGGAAAGCAGATAATAACAAGACCTGGCAATGACTAAGAGCAGGAAAATTGAAGAAAGAGACCGAGCGACTAATTCTGGCTGCACAATAATATGCAAAGAAGCTGAAGAAACAGTGGACCACCTGGTAAGCTGTTGCAAGAAGATTGCACAGATTGACTACAAGAAACAGCATGTCAAAGTAGCAACAATGGTGCATTGGAAGATCTGCAAAAAATATCATTTGCCTGTAAGCAAAAACTGGTGGGATCATAAAATAGAGAAAGTCATAGAAAATGATAAAATTAAACTGCTCTGGGACTTCAGAATTCAAACAGACAAGCACCTGCAATATAACACCCCAGACTTAACAATTGTCGATAAGAAAGACAAAAAAGTCTGGATAGTGGACGTGGCAGTGCCTGGAGACGGCAAAATAGACGAGAAAGAACTGGAGAAGATAACAAAATACAAAGACCTACAAATAGAAATAGAAAGACTGGGGCAAAAGCAAGCAAGGATAGTACCAATACTAATAGGCTCCTTGGGTGCAATCCCAAAACAACTGGAGCACCACTTGAACACAATTGGCATTGACAAATTCGCTATTAGTCAATTGCAAAAGGCGGCCTTACTAGGAACTGCTTCCATCCTGCGACGATATCTGTAATACCATCAAACATCCACATCTGCCTATCCCAGGTCCTGGGTAAGGCCTCAATAGATAGACAAAATGCCAAATCCAGTTTGAACATCTGGCTGACTGTGCGATGATCCATAATAATATTGATGATGATGATGATGATGGAAGGGACCTTGGAGGTCATCTAGTCCAACCCCCTGCTCAGGCAGGAAACCCTATATACCATTTTGGACAAAGGGCTGTCCAGTCTCTTCTTACAAACTTCCAGGGTTGGAGCATTCACCGCTTCTGGAGGCAAGGAGTTCCACTGGTTAATTGTTCTAACTGTCAGGGAGTTTCTCCTTAGTTCCAGCTTGCTTAACATGTTTCCCGCTTACCGTCAGAGATTTTGGACTCCCTCGTGGTCGTAAGCCGAGGACTAACTGTAATTGAACCAAAAATGGTGACCCTCTTTAATGGAGTCACCCTGATCTTGAAATGTTAAGCCGAGTTTCACAAAAGCCACCCAGCAGCCGGAACCATTTAAAGACGTATTTCCAAAGAGTTGTTTGTTCCAATTTTTCCATGCATAATTTACCTACAATTGAAGTACCGTATCCAATCATCATTTAGTTGGAAGCACACTTCTAAAATAATAATAATAATAATAATAACAATAATAATAATAATATTGCTTTTCAACAACAGCAAAAAACCCCACCAGTGAAACTCCTCATGCTATTTTTAAATCAGATGATTCAGTTCATAATAACGTTTCAGAAATTAAACAAAATTGACTTTGGTCAGTTCAAGCAGAGGTTCTCAATGTTTTGGGGAGCGATTCGGGGGTTTTCCTGCTTTCTTTCGGAGCTCAACAAACCTTCCCGAGGTTTTGCATTCAGACAACCTCCGTAAGCTGGTTAGCAAGTGAGTTGTTTTCTGGGCTCCACAACAAACAATGAAGGCTGGCAAAGCTTTCTTAAAGGATCAATCACAAGAGAAATTTTTTGCCGTATGGGAAAAATGGATAAATTTTATACAATACAAATTGGCTATAAAGAAATACCATCTAGCTTTTTCATAATTTGTATTTAAATTTGTATTTTATAGATTGTATTCTTTCTTTCTTTTCTTTTCTTTTCTATCTTTTTTTCTTCCTTTTTTTTCTTCTTTTTTTAAGTATTTTTTTTCTTAATGCTTATGTTTTTATTGTTATATATATATTATTGTTAATTATCTTATAAGTTGATTATTTTTTTTAGAATTTTTAAAATTTTAATTAAGCCTATATTCAGCTCTGGGAAGCTCGGGGGGGGGAGGGAGGGGGGTGGTTTGGGAGGGTTTGGGTGAGGGTTGTCTTGTTTTTTGTTGTTGTCTTTTTTTGTTTTTTGTAAAACTTTCAAAAAATTTTCAATTAAAAAAAAAAAAACAATGAAGGCTGAACAAAGGGGCCAAGGTTGATCCCAGCCTAGTTAGTGGGCTTGTGTGAATGCATCTTTGCAGGCTCACAGTTTTTTGCTGATATTCTGCCTTCTTTCCCACTTTTTATACTTGTCCTTCTTGTCTTTCAATTTATCCGAGAGTTCTTTTTGCAGCCACGCTGGTTTCTTTTGAGAGCTGCTGTTTTTCTTCTTCGTTGGTTTTGTGCTAGACTGGGCTTTTATAATCTCCCTTTTCAAAATTTCCCAAGCTTCCTGAGTCGTTTTACCCTGGAGGATTCTCATCCCGTGAATCCTTCCCAAGCTCTCTCTAAGTCTGTTGCATGACCTAAGTCTTCGCTTGAGCTGAGGAGGTGTCGTGTGAATGGAACCACAACATGACTAGCTAAATAATCTCCAATCGCCGGTTAGAGCCATGTTGCTTAATTTGGCAATTTGAAGATGTGTGGACTTCAACTCCCAGAATCCTTAGCCAGCTTTAGGATATGTGGACTTCATCATGCTGACTGGAGAATTCTGGGAGCGGAAGTCCACATATCTTAAAACATGCTGGCTGGGGAATTCTGGGAGTTGAAGTCCACTAAAGGATGCTGGCTGGGGAATTCTGGGAGTTGAAGTTCACCCATCTTACAAAATGCTGGCTGGGGAATTCTGGGAATGGAAGTCCACCCATCTTAAAGTGGTCTCCTAGCTGGAGGAACCCTGCTCTAGCAGGTCTTCAAACTATTTGCTTCTCCCAACACAAACACATTCTCTGAATTACGCAACGCTCGCCAATAAAATTCCTAGAAAAAGGCTTGTTTTAATGTAATAGGTTGTATTTTTTTTCCCTCCAAGGAGGCAGATGGTGCCAGCCAATTTGTATGGGGGGGTTGGGTGTGTGTGTGTGTGTCTGGAGTCCATCTGTTTTGCCCACCCCAGCATTTTCCCTCCAATGCACACATACACAACAAGGATAACTTGCCACCCTCTTTCATTCAAGGCAGATAGAACAGCAGCGTTAACAGAATTTAAAAAGCTCAAAATATCCCTTTAAAACAGATGAGGGGTTTGCTATTGCTTAGCAAAAATTCCCCAGGACAGCATATATAGAATCATAGACTCCTAGTGCTGGAAGGGACCTTAGAGGTTCTCTAGTCCAACCCCCTGTTCAAATACTATCCTAGGACAATGTTTTCTTGAGGACCTCCAGGGATGGAGCACCCACAGCCCCATTAGGCAAGCTGTTCCATTGCTTAAGCAACTGGGCTTAAGCAGATTGTGTGAACGCAACCAGTTTGTCTTTGTTGTTGGTGAAAATGACATTGCTGCGTTTTATTTGCGGATGCAACGCCAACGTTTAAGTTAAATGTATTAAAAGTGGGGTGAACGGGGATGGTGGTCTGTGTTTTGACATCACCATGATACGAAAAAAAAAAAAAGATGCTGAGACTCTAGAAAGAGTACAGAGAAGAGCAACAAAGATGATCAGGGGGCTGGAAGTTAAAACATATAAGGAACAGTTGCTGGAATTGGGGATGTCTAGTCTAATGAAGAGAAGGACGAGGGGGGACAGGATAGCAGTGTTCCAATATCTCAGGGGCTGCCCCAAAGAAGAGGGAGTCAAGCTATTCTCCAAAGCACCTGAAGGCAGGACAAGAAGCAATGGATGAAAACTAACCAAGGAGAGAAGCAACCTAGAACTAAGGAGGAATTTTCCTGACAGATGGAACAATTAACCAGTGGAACAACCTGCCTCCAGAAGCGGTGAATGCTCCAACACTGGAAGTTTTTAAGAAGAGACTGGACAGCCATTGGTCTGAAATGGTGTAGGGCTTCCTGCCTGAGCAGGGAGTTGGACTAGATGACCTCCAAGCTCCCTTCCAACTTTATTATTATTATTATTGATCATCGCACAGTCAGCCAGATGTTCAGACTGGATTTGGCATTTTGTCTACCTATCGAGTCCTTACCCAGGACCTGGGATAGGCAGATGTGGATGTTTGATGGTATTACAGATATCGTCGCAGGATGGAAGCAGTTCCTAATAAGGCCGCCTTTTGCAACTGACTAATAGCGAATTTGTCAATGCCAATTGTGTTCAAGTGGTGCTCCAGTTGTTTTGGGATTGCACCCAAGGAGCCTATGACTATTGGTACTACCCTTGCTTGCTTTTGCCACAGTCTTTCTATTTCTATTTGTAGGTCTTTGTATTTTGTTATCTTCTCCAGTTCTTTCTCTTCTATTCTGCTATCTCCAGGCACTGCCACGTCCACTATCCAGACTTTTTTGTCTTTCTTATCGACAATTGTTAAGTCTGGGGTGTTATGTTGCAGGTGCTTGTCTGTTTGAATTCTGAAGTCCCAGAGCAGTTTAATTTTATCATTTTCTATGACTTTCTCTATTTTATGATCCCACCAGTTTTTGCTTACAGGCAAATGATATTTTTTGCAGATCTTCCAATGCACCATTGTTGCTACTTTGTCATGCCGCTGCTTGTAATCAGTTTGTGCAATCTTCTTGCAACAGCTTACCAAGTGATCCACTGTTTCTTCAGCTTCTTTGCACAGGTGGCACTTACTGTCTGTTGCTGTCTTCTCAATTTTGACTTTGTATGCATTTGTCCTTAAGGCTTGGTCTTGTGCAGCCAGAATTAGTCCCTCGGTCTCTTTCTTCAATTTTCCTGCTCTTAGCCATTGCCAGGTTTTATTATTATCTGCTTTCCCAGCTATTTTTTTCATGTATTGGCCATGTAATGCTTTGTCTTCCCATGCCTCTATTCTGTTCTTCATTTGGTCTTTCTTGTAGGCCACGTTGGTCTCTCCAGTGGTTAGTAAACCTTCCTGATATACTAATTTCAGTGCATCTTCATCATTGTTCTTCAGATATTCTTCCAAAGCCATTTTTTCTTCTTCAACCATCTGATGTACTTGTAGCATTCCATGCCCACCTATTTGCCTTGGTAGATAAAGTCTATCAATGTCACTGCGTGGATGAAGGGCATGATTCATTGTCATTATTTTTCTGGTCTGCCTATCCCTTGCTTTTAGTTCTGCTTGAGTCCAGTCCACTATTCCAGCTGTGTACCTAATGACTGGGATTGCCCAGGTGTTGATTGCCTTTATGGTATTTCCTCCATTGAGTTTGGACTTTAAGATCTTCTTCACTCTCTTGATGTATTCACTTCTAATCTTTTTCTTGACTTCAGTGTGCTTGATGTTGTCAGCTTGAAGGATACCCAAGTATTTGTAGTACTCTTCCTCATCCAGACTCTTAATGTTATTTTTGTGGGGCATCTTGATTCCTTCAGTTTTCACTATTTTTCCTTGTTTGATAGTAAGTGTGGCACATTTGTCCAAGCCAAACTCCATTACAATATCTTGGCTATATATACGGACAGTGTTGAGCAGCGATTCTATTTCAGAAGATGTTTTTCCATACAGCTTCAGATCATCCATATAAAGGAGGTGGGATAGTCTGGCAGATGTTTTTGATGTTTGATAGCCATGTCCTGAGTTATTCAGTATTGTTGACAGAGGAAACAGTGCAATAACAAATAGTAATGGTGATAATGAATCTCCTTGAAATATTCCTCTCTTGATATTAACCTCTCCCAGCCTCTCACCATTGATCTGCAACTGTGTCTTCCATTGTGCCATCGATCTTTGCACAAATTTTCTGATGTTTCTACTGACTCCTGTTATTTCTAGGCACTTTATTATCCAATCATGTGGCAGAGAGTCAAATGCCTTTTTGTAGTCAATCCATGCCACATTCAGGTTGGTCTTCCTTCTCTTGCAGTTTTCCAAGATCATTTTGTCTATTAGGAGTTGATCTTTTGTTCCTCTGCTATTGGGGCGGTTTCCTTTCTGCTCAGATGGAAAGAGATTGTTTTCAATTAGATGCTGTTGCACTGCATCAGCTACTACACCAGTTAGTAATTTGAAAGTTGTTGGTAAGCAGGTAATTGGCCTGTAGTTGCCTGGTGTTGCCCCTTTTGCTGGATTTTTCACTATTAGGTAGGTTTTCCCAGTTGTTAGCCATTTTTCAATTTCTCCTCCTTGTAGTATATTGTTGAACTGCTTGGCAATGAGTGGGTGTATAACAGTTAGATGTTTCAACCAAAACCCATGCAGTTCATCTTCACCTAGTGCTGACCAATTTTTGATTTTCTTTGCTCTTTTTTCTACCATTTTTGTTGTTATTACTAGTTCTTTCATTTCAACTTCTGATTTATTTGCCTCCACCTCTTTTAACCAAGCCGCATCCTTGTTGTATTTCTTTGGGTTATCCCATATCTGCTTCAAGAACTGCACTGTTTCTTCCTTGTCAGGTACTGATTGATTCCTTGCAGTTTCTCCATTGATGAATTGGTAGAAACGTTTCTGATTGGATTGAAATTGGAGGTTCTGCCTATAGTTTGCAATTCGAGCTTCATATCTACTGATTTTCCTGGCTATAGCTGTTATTTGTTGCTTTATTATTTCCAATGCTTCCTTGATCTTCCTTGTTTCTAAGTGGTATTTCTTGATTAGGTATTCTTTGGTCTTCTTGTTCTTCAGCTTCTTTTCTTTCATCTGTTCTAGCTTGCTTGCATGTGATCTTAACTTGCTGATCTTATTTTCTAGTCTAACCTTCCATTTTTCTGGTGCACTGTTTGTTTGTTTTTCTTTTTTGTTGATTTTGCATCCCAGGTATTCTGTTATAACTGCAGCTGTGCTGTACATTAGTTGGTTTGTTTCTTGCAGTGAATTGGTGCTTATACTTGATATTGCAGTATTTGCATCTTTTAATGCTTGTGCTAGCTGTTTCTTTGGAACAAGCTTCAATGCAGGTAGCCTTATTCTGTTGTTTTTGTACTGTTCTAGATGCTCAGTTATTTTTTGTTTCAATTCCTTTATTTCTTTAGTTAGAGGGTTTTTTTCTTCCTGAGGAAGAGGTGCCTGGTTTCCAAATGAGAACAGTTGTATATCTCTGCTGGATTCCTTCATTGCCAACTCCCCCTGGTTTGCCTCTACATTCTGAATTACTTCTGGTAAGGCTTTGATTTCTTTGCCCTGGGTAAACCTTTGCAGTTCGTCCAATTCTGTTTCTGTGAATACTTTATTTCGTGTTATAAATCGGCGTTGATCTGCTAGTCTCTGTTCTGTTATTTCTGATTCTGGATGTTGTTCTTTCCACGACTGGTGCATTCGTTTTAGATATCCTCTTCTTGTTGGACTTGATCTGTAGTAACAGATCATTATTTCTTTGTTTTCCATCACTGTGTATCTGCGACGGGTAAACACCTTTTCTTCCAGTAGTTCTGCAGCTGCTGGCCCTGGTTGCTCAGCCAACAGTCCTGAGTCCTGTAACCCATTTTTCACCAGATATCCAGGAACTCCGATATCTAGCGCGGACCTTGTTAACCCGGGCGACGTCCGAGCCGGTATGGCATTCTGCAATTTACCTCTCACCATATTTTTTATGGGAGAGACACTCTTTGTCTGACTCCTCTGATGAGACCTGTCCAGTATGGTTGAACCTCTGGCATAGCTCTCATCTTCCTCAGAGTACACAAGCCCCACAACCACGTCAAGGTAGTGTCTCACTGGGGGATTATTATTATTATTATTATTATTATTATTATTATTATTATTATTATGGATCATCACACAGTCAGCCAGATGTTCAGACTGGATTTGGCATTTTGTCTACTTATCGAGTCCTTACCCAGGACCTGGGATAGGCAGATGTGGATGTTTGATGGTATTACAGATATCGTCACAGGATGGAAGCAGTTCCTAATAAGGCCGCCTTTTGCAATTGACTAATAGCGAATTTGTCAATGCCAATTGTGTTCAAGTGGTGCTCCAGTTGTTTTGGGATTGCACCCAAGGAGCCTATGACTATTGGTACTACCCTTGCTTGCTTTTGCCACAGTCTTTCTATTTCTATTTGTAGGTCTTTGTATTTTGTTATCTTCTCCAGTTCTTTCTCTTCTATTCTGCTATCTCCAATTATTATTATTATTATTATTATTATTATTATTATTATTATTATTATTATTATTATTATTATTATTATTATTATTAAATATTGATGTCCTCCATCTCCCCTACAAGGGGAAATAAGAATTAAACCCACATTTCCCTTTTCAAGAAATCTTGTTCAAGAGAACTCCGTGGGAATCTTCCTGGGAAAAAATTCATTTTTGGGCAGCAAAAGGCAACAATTCCACCTTTCATTATTTGGGCATCATGGCGTTTGTACCAGACACTCAAGATCTCTAAGACAAGCAGGGAAAAACCAGCCAGAACAGGATAAATCTAGAAAATTATTCTGCACAATCCAGGAATTCAACCCTGCTTGTCTTGATTGTACGCCAGATTAACTCTGGCACTCTTGATTTCCCAGGAAAATGAACAGGTGAGGCCAAGGTGAGCAGCGTCTGGGGACGCAGGCATGCTTAAACAGGTCAGCCAAAGCCACTGTGGGCCCTTTTGCATAAGATCTAAACTTGGTTTAGAGAAGAAACTTGGATTCCCTTTGTCTTCTTTTTACAGCCCGGCTCATCTGCTTAACAGCATCCAGGTGGTCCTCAAACTTACAACAGTTCAGATAGTGATCGTTTGAAGTTACAACTGGCGACCGTTTTTCACGCTTACGATGCAACAGCCAAGATCACTTGGTCAGAATTCAGACACTTGACAAGAACAACAACAACAACAACAACTAATAATAATAATAATAATAATAATAATAATAAAAGTTGGAAGGGACCTTTGAGGTCATCTAGTCCAACCCCCTGCTCAGGCAGGAAACCCTACACCATTTCGGACAAATGGCTTTCCAGTCTCTTCTTAAAAAGTTCCAGTGTCGGAGCATTCACCGCTTCTGGAGGCAGGCGGTTCCCCTGGTTAATTGTTCTCACTGTTCTAATGTGAAGAAGGCAAATGGCCAACTCTATCTGCAAGGCATATACATCCACCCATTTCCCCACCGTCCAGTCAGAGCTGAAGAAGCTTCTGGGATGGGAAACGAAACGTCTTCAAAGAAAAACAAAAAAAAGTCCTCAAAAAAAGCACTTTTGGGGCAACCAAGATCTGGATCAGTGGTTCTCAACCTTTTTAATTCCGCGACCCCCAACCGGCCGTAAGTCGAGGACTACTCAACCGGTCGTAAGTCGAGGACTACTCAACTGGTACAGCACCGTTTGCAGAATGGGACTTTTGGCGGGCTCAGCGGGGCAGAGACAGCCTGGACAATTCCTATTGGCTTTGGAAAGCCAATAGAATTAGACTCTATTCAAGAGAGTCTATTCTATTGGCTTTCAAAAGCCAATAGAATAAAAGGGAGTAGCACAGCTAAGGAAAAGGGGGAAAAATGGCGGACTGCGTTGTTTGGCGACCCCCGTGAAATGGTCGTTCGACCCAAATGGGGTCCTGACCCACAGGTTGAGAACCACTGATCTGGATGATGGACATTTTGCTTTTCAAGCCTCTCTCTGCTGGGGGGGGGGGCAGCGCCTGGGAATAGACCTTTCCAGCTGTCACCCCATCCATCAGCGGTGGTGACAGGACCCAGGGCAGTTGGCCAGCCAGATTTCTCACACCCCCCAAAACCCACCCACTCTGGCTTTGGAATGTGGAGGGTTATAAATAAAGGGGGTGTCCTCCTAACATCCCCAACCTTTGAAAAACCAGGTCAAGTGTCCACCCAAGCGAAAGGGCTGGTCAAGAAAGGTGTGCTCCTGTCCCGCGCCCGGCTGGGTGACGCCAGCCACCGCTGGAAATGTGGCACAGCATGCAGCTGTCCTGGAATCACCCCACTCCCCAAATTCACAGCAGGTTGTTGCCTTTCCTGGACAGAGTTTTTTCTTTGGGGGGGGGTGGCCCCTTGTTTGGGAAAATGAGAATCACCATTATCACACACACACACCGAATCCAGGGATTAACTGTTCCTGGTGGGAACATGGCTAGAACACAGGGGACAGGCTGGGTAAGCAGACCGGGCTGTCTACAGCCAGCGAAAACTTTGCCGGAATTTGTGTGTGTGGGTGTATCTGTGTGTGGTGTGTGCACACGGACACGCTGTCCGTGTAAATGCCGTTTTAGGGAACTGCTCCCGCTGCAGGTTTTTTCTTTTTTTATTCTCACCGACAGTTCTCGATTTAAAAAAAGTTTGTTTAGTGACCGTTTGCGGAGACAGTGGCATTGAATAAAGGACTAGAACTAAGCAAGGATTTACTGACAGTTAGAACTTCTGGAACTCCTTGCCTCCAGAAGTTGTGAATGCTCCAACACTGGAAGTTTTTAAGAAGAGACTGGACAGCCATTTGTCCGAAATGGTATAGGGTTTCTTGCCTGAGCAGGGGGTTGGACTAGATGACCTCTAAGGTCCCTTCCAACTTGATGATGATGATGATGATGAGGAGGAGGAGGAGGAGGAGGAGGAGGAGGAGGAGGAGGAGGAGACTGGACAGCCATTTGTCTGAAATGGGATAGGGTGTCCTGCCTGAACAGGGGGTTGGACTAGATGACCTCCAAGTTCCCTTCCATCATCATCATCATCACCATCATCATCACCATCATCATCATCATCATCATCATTATTATTGCTTAGGGCCGTTTTTACCCTTACGACCGTTGCAGCCTTCCCCATATTTATAACAATTGCAGCAATTTTTTTTTAAAAAAATGGAGTAAAAACGCTGAACTTATAATCCTTTGGTGACTGTTTGAAGTTACAACGCCACTGACAAAAGTGGCTTTGGACTCTTCTCCGGACGCCTGTTGTAGCGTTCCCGTGCTCATGTGATCAGAATGCGAACACTTGGCAGCTGACATGTACGTATGACAGCTTGCAGGGTCCCGGAGGCACTTGATCCCCTTTTGGGCTCTTCTGACGAGCAGAGTCAACGGGGAAGGCAGATTCACTTAAGGGCCAGGTTGCTACCTTAACAACCGCAGTGATTCACTTAACAACCGTGGTGGAAAGGTCATAAAACAGGGCAAAAGTCACTTAAATCCTGTCTCAGGTAGCAATAATAATAACAATAGTAGTAAAGTTGGAAGGGACCTTGGAGGTCATCTAGTCCAACCCCCTGCTCAGGCAGGAAACCCTACACCATTTCGGACAAATGGCTGTCCAGTCTCTTCTTAAAAACTTCCAGTGTTGGAGCATTTGCTGCTTCTGGAGGCAGGGAGTTCCACTGATTAATTGAGGACAACCTGCATTATATTTTAAATTCCTTCTGGAGAAAAGTTTCTGACGCTTTGCCAGGCGCCGCCTTTGCTAGTGTAAATAACACACTGACACTTTAGGTTTTGTGTTAGGGCGAGCTGGTTAGGATAGAAAAGGGCACCGGAAGGGTTCGTGGGCGTATGTGCGTGAACGCACGGCACCCCTTTCGAATGGGGCTCTCTGCTGAATTTCGGTTGTGTTCTCCCAAACACCTGGCGGCTTTCATTTGGGGCAAAGAAGCAAGGTGTCATGGTTCCGACTAATGAAACAAACTGCTGCTGGGTGGGTGTGGGGTCTGCACACTCGGGTGGGCTTTGGCACACCCGGAGCCTGGAAAAGGGGACGGGGAGTCGGCCCCTTGTGAGCCCTAAAATGCAAAATATTCTTCCCCCAATTAATTGCTTTGCATTTTCTCCCTGGCACATATGGGCTTTTTTTTTCTTTCCTATATTTGGATCAGGAAAATCAGTACTACTACTACTACTTCTTCTTCTTCTTCTTCTTCTTCTTCTTCTTCTTCTTCTTCTTCTTCTTCTTCTTCTTCTTCTTCTTCTTCTTCTTCTTCTTCTTCTTCTTCTTCTTCTTCTTCTTCTTCTTCTTCTTCTCCTTCTCCTTCTCCTTCTCCTTCTCCTTCTCCTTCTTCTTCTTCTTCTTCTTCTCTTCCTCCTCCTCCTCCTCCTCCTCCTCCTCCTCCTTCTTATTATTATTATTATTTGTCAAGTGTCTGAATTCTGACCAAGTGACCTTGGCGGTTGCATCGTAAGTGTGAAAAATGGTCGCCAGTTGAACTCCTTGCACCCCGTCACACTCCGGGAAGCCGCAGAGGAGAAAGGAGGGATAAGGAATAAGGAGGGATATCCTGACCGTGGGAATGTTTAATCAAGAGGCGGTGAGTTCTAGTCCCGGCTGAGGCATGAAAACCGACTGGGTGACTTTGGGCCAATCGCCAGGAGACGGTGAGTTCTAGTCCCGCCTTAAGCAGGAAACCCAGCTAGGTGACCTTGGATGAATTACCAGGAGGTTGGGAATTCTAGTCCTGCTGTAGGTATGAAAGCTGATTGGGTAACTTTGGGCCAATCATCAGGAGATGGAGAGTTCTAATCCCGCCTTAGCCATGAAAGCTGGTTGGGTAACTCTGGGCCAATCGCCAGGAGACTGTGAGTTCTAGTCCTGCCTTAAGCATGAAACCCAGGTAGGTGACTTTGGGCCAATCACCAGGAGGTTGGGATGCTGCTGTAGGTATGAAAGCTGATTGGGTAACTTTGGGCCAATCATCAGGAGATGGAGAGTTCTAATCCCACCTTAGGCATAAAAGCCAGCTGGGTGACTTTGGGCCAATCACCAGGAGACGGTGAGTTCTAGTCCTGCCTTAGGCATCAACGCTGCTTGGGTAACCTTTGGCCAATCATCAGGAGACGGTAAGTTCTAATCCTGCCTTAGCCATGAAAGCCAGCTGGGTCACTTTGGGCCAATCATTCTCTTTCAGACCAGCCCACCTCCCAGGCTTGTTTTTGTGGCAAAAATGGGAAGAGGAAGGACTATTAAACATGTTTACCACTTCGAGTAGTTTATAAAAACGATAAAGGTGGGATATAAAGGATACTTAAATAAATATAAACATGATAGGTATGCAAGTCTGCTTTTAAGCCCATCTTTGGATGGACTAATGAACACCCGAGGTATCAATGTTTCCCAAACTTGACAATTTTAAGGCATGTGGACTTCAACTCCCACATGCTGGCTGTGGAATTCTGGGAGTTGAAGTCCACATGCCTTAAAATTGTCAAGTTTGGGAAACACTGTTATAAAAAAGGATGGACCTACCAATGGAGGCCTGAAATGTGGAGGCACATTGAATCCAGATATCTACACACATCAAGGGGGGAGGCAGAAACACACATGAACTATCCAGGCTGAGCTCACAGGCCTCACGTAACCTGCTTCCCGAATGAACTAGCGATCGAAATTTGTGCAATACAGGGAGTCCCCATTTTACGACCTTTCTTGCAATCGTTGCTAAATGAATCATTGCAGGTGTTTAAGTCAGCCACAAGGTTGTTAAGCGAGCCTGCCTTCCCCCGTTGACTTTGCTTGTTGGAAGGTCGCAAAAGGGAGTCACGTGACCCCCCCCGGGGACGCTGCAACCGTCATAAATACGAGTCAGTATAAGTACGAGTCAGAGAAGGACGAGGGGGGACATGATAGCAGCGTTCCAGTATCTCAGGGGCTGTCCCAAAGAAGAGGCAGTCAAGCTATTCTCCAAAGCCCTTGAAGGCAGGACAAGAAGCAACGGATGGAAACTGAACAAGGAGAGAAGCAACCTGGAACTAAGGAGAAACTTCCTGACAGTTAGAACAATTAATCAGTGGAAGTCCTTGCCTCCAGAAGGGGTGAATGCTTCAACACTGGAAGTTTTTAAGAAGAGACTGGACAGCTGTTTGTCTGAAATGGTCTAGGGTTTCCTGCCTGAGCAGGGAGCTGGACTCCAACTTCTTCTTCTTCTTCTTCTTCTTCTTCTTCTTCTTCTTCTTCTTCTTCTTCTTCTTCTTCTTCTTCTTCTTCTTCTTCTTCTTCTTCTTCTTCTTCTTCTTCTTCTTCTTCTTCTTCTTCTTCTTCTTCTTCTTCTTCTTCTTCTTCTTCCTATTATCGATCATCGCACAGTCAGCCAGATGTTCAGACTGGATTTGGCATTTTGTCTACCTATCGAGTCCTTACCCAGGACCTGGGATAGGCAGATGTGGATGTTTGATGGTATTACAGATATCGTCGCAGGATGGAAGCAGTTCCTAGTAAGGCCGCCTTTTGCAATTGACTAATAGCGAATTTGTCAATGCCAATGGAGTTCAAGTGGTGCTCCAGTTGTTTTGGAATTGCACCCAAGGAGCCTATCACTATTGGTACTACCCTTGCTTGCTTTTGCCACAGTCTTTCTATTTCTATTTGTAGGTCTTTGTATTTTGTTATCTTCTCCAGTTCTTTCTCTTCTATTCTGCTATCTCCAGGCACTGCCACATCCACTATCCAGACTTTTTTGTCTTTCTTATCGACAGTTGTTAAGTCTAGGGTGTTATGTTGCAGGTGCTTGTCTGTTTGAATTCTGAAGTCCCAGAGCAGTTTAATTTTATCATTTTCTATGACTTTCTCTATTTTATGATCCCACCAGTTTTTGCTTACAGGCAAATGATATTTTTTGCAGATCTTCCAATGCACCATTGTTGCTACTTTGTCATGCCGCTGCTTGTAATCAGTTTGTGCAATCTTCTCGTAACAGCTTACCAAGTGGTCCACTGTTTCTTCAGCTTCTTTGCATAGGCGGCACTTACTGTCTGTTGCTGTCTTCTCAATTTTGACTTGGTATGCATTTGTCCTTAAGGCTTGGTCTTGTGCAGCCAGAATTAGTCCCTCGGTCTCTTTCTTCAATTTTCCTGCTCTTAGCCATTGCCAGGTTTTATTGTTATCTGCTTTCCCAGCTATTTTTTTCATGTATTGGCCATGTAGTGCTTTGTCTTCCCATGCCTCTATTCTGTTCTTCATTTGGTCTTTCTTGAAGGCCAGTTTGGTCTCTCCAGTAGTTAGTAAGCCTTCCTGATATACTAATTTCAGTGCATCTTCATCATTGTTCTTCAGATATTCTTCCAAAGCCATTTTTTCTTCTTCAACCATCTGATGTACTTGTAGCATTCCACGCCCACCTATTTGCCTTGGTAGATAAAGTCTATCAATGTCACTGCGTGGATGAAGGGCATGATTCATTGTCATTATTTTTCTGGTCTGCCTATCCATTGCTTTTAGTTCTGCTTGAGTCCAGTCCACTATTCCAGCTGTGTACCTAATGACTGGGATTGCCCAGGTGTTGATTGCCTTTATGGTATTTCCTCCATTGAGTTTGGATTTTAAGATCTTCTTCACTCTCTTGATGTATTCACCTCTAATCTTTTTCTTGACTTCAGTGTGCTTGATGTTGTCAGCTTGAAGGATACCCAAGTATTTGTAGTACTCTTCCTCATCCAGACTCTTAATGTTATTTTCGTGGGGCATCTTGATTCCTTCAGTTTTCATTATTTTTCCTTGTTTGATAGTAAGTGTGGCACATTTGTCCAAGCCAAACTCCATTACAATATCTTGGCTATATATACGGACAGTGTTGAGCAGCGATTCTATTTCAGATGATGTTTTTCCATACAGCTTCAGATCATCCATATAAAGGAGGTGGGGTAGTCTGACAGATGTTTTTGATGTTTGATAGCCATGTCCTGAGTTATTCAGTATTGTTGACAGAGGAAACAGTGCAATAACAAATAGTAATGGTGATAATGAATCTCCTTGAAATATTCCTCTCTTGATATTAACCTCTCCCAGCCTCTCACCATTGATCTGCAACTGTGTCTTCCATTGTGCCATCGATCTTTGCACAAATTTTCTGATGTTTCTACTGACTCCTGTTATTTCTAGGCACTTTATTATCCAATCATGTGGCAGAGAGTCAAATGCCTTTTTGTAGTCAATCCATGCCACATTCAGGTTGGTCTTCCTTCTCTTGCAGTTTTCCAAGATCATTTTGTCTATTAGGAGTTGATCTTTTGTTCCTCTGCTATTGGGGCGGTTTCCTTTCTGCTCAGGTGGAAAGAGATTGTTTTCAACTAGATGCTATTGCACTGCATGAAGCTACTACACCAGTTAGTAATTTGAAAGTTGTTGGTAAGCAGGTAATTGGCCTGTAGTTACCTGGTGTTTCCCCTTTTGATGGATTTTTCATTATTAGGTAGGTTTTCCCAGTTGTTAGCCACTTTTCAATTTCTCCTCCTTGTAGTATATTATTGAACTGTTTGGCAATGAGTGGGTGTATAACAGTTAGATGTTTCAACCAAAACCCATGCAGTTCATCTTCACCTGGTGCTGATCAATTTTTGATTTTCTTTGCTCTTTTTTCTACCATTTTTGTTGTTATTACTAGTTCTTTCATTTCAACTTCTGATTTATTTGCCTCCACCTCTTTTAACCAAGCCGCATCCTTGTTGTATTTAGTAATAGTAGTAAAGTTGGAAGGGACCTTGGAGGTCATCTAGTCCAACCCCCTGCTCGGGCAGGAAACCCTACACCGTTTCAGACAAATGGCTGTCCAGTCTCTTCTTAAAAACTTCCAGTGTTGGAGCATTTACTGCTTCTGGAGGCTAGCTGTTCCACTGATTAATTGTTCTCACTGTCAGGAAGTTTCTCCTTAGTTCTAGGTTGCTTCTCTCCTTGATTAGTTTCCACCCGTTGCTTCTTGTCCTGCCTTCAGGTGCTTTGGAAAATAGCTTAATTCCCTCTTCTTTATGGCAGCCCCTGAGATATTGGAATACTGCTATCTTCCAGAACTGCACTGTTTCTTCCTTGTCAGGTACTGACTGATTCCTTGCAGTTTCTCCATTGATGGATTGGTAGAAATGTTTCTGATTGTATTGAAATTGGAGGTTCTGCCTATAGTTTGCAATTCGAGCTTCATATCTACTGATTTTCCTGGCTATAGCTGTTATTTGTTGCTTTATTATTTCCAGTGCTTCCTTGATCTTCCTTGTTTCTAAGTGGTATTTCTTGATTAGGTATTCTTTGGTCTTCTTGTTCTTCAGCTTCTTTTCTTTCATCTGTTCTAGCTTGCTTGCATGTGATCTTAACTTGCTGATCTTATTTTCTAGTCTAACCTTCCATTTTTCTGGTGCACTGTTTGTTTGTTTTTCTTCTTTGTTGATTTTGCATCCCAGGTATTCTGTTATAACTGCAGCTGTGCTGTACATTAGTTGGTTTGTTTCTTGCAGTGAATTGGTGCTTATACTTGATATTGCAATATTTGCATCTTTTAATGCTTGTTCTAGCTGTTTCTTTGGAACAAGCTTCAATGCAGGTAGCCTTATTCTGTTGTTTTTGTGCTGTTCTAGATGCTCAGTTATTCTTTGTTTCAATTCTTTTATTTCTTTAGTTAGAGGGTTTTGTTCTTCCTGAGGTAGAGGTGCCTGGTTTCCAAATGAGAACAGTTGTATATCTCTGCTAGATTCCTTCACTTCCAACTCCCCCTGGTTTGCCTCTACATTCTGAATTACTTCTGGTAAGGCTTGGATTTCTTTGCCCTGGGTAAACCTTTGCAGTTCGTCCAATTCTGTTTCTGTGAATATTTTATTTCGTGTTATAAATCGGCGTTGATCTGCTAGTCTCTGTTCTGTTATTTCTGATTCTGGATGTTGTTCTTTCCAGAACTGGTGCATTCGTTTTAGATATCCTCTTCTTGTTGGACTTGATCTGTAGTAACAGATCATTATTTCTTTGTTTTCCATCACTGTGTATCTGCGACGGGTAAACACCTTTTCTTCCAGTAGTTCTGCAGCTGCTGGCCCTGGTTGCTCAGCCAACAGTCCTGAGTCCTGTAACCCATTTTTCACCAGATATCCAGGAACTCCAATATCTAGTGCGGACCTTGTTAACCCGGGCGACGTCCGAGCCGGTATGGCATTCTGCAATTTACTATTTATTATTTACAATTTATTATTATTATTATTATTTGTCAAGTGTCTGAATTCTGACCAAGTGATCTTGGTTGTTGCATCGTAAGTGTGAAAAACGGTCGCCAGTTGTAACTTCAAACGATCACTATCTGAACAGTTGTAAGTTTGAGGACCACCTGGATGCTGTTAAGCAGATGAGCCGGGTTGTAAAAAGAAGAGAAAGGGAATCCATGTTTCTTCTCTAAACCAAGTTTAGATCTTCTGCAAAAGGGCCCACAGTGGCTTTGGCTGACCTGTTTAAGCATGCCTGCGTCCGCAGATGCTGCTCACCTTGGCCTCACCTGTTCATTTTCCTGGGAAATCAAGAGTGCCAGAGTTAATCTGGCGTACAATCAAGACAAGCAGGGTTGAATTCCTGGATTGTGCAGAATAATTTTCCAGATTTATCCTGTTCTGGCTGGTTTTTCCCAGCTTGTCTTAGAGATCTTGAGTGTCTGGTACAAACGCCGCGATGCCCAAATGATGAAAGGTGGAATTGTTGCCTTTTGCTGCCCAAAAATGAATTTTTTCCAGGAAGATTCCCACGGAGTCCTCTTGAACAAGATTTCTTGAAAAGGGAAATGTGGTTTAATTCTTATTTCCCCTTGTAGGGGAGATGGAGGACATCAATATTTAATAATAATAATAATAATAATAATAATAATAATAATAATAATAATAATAATAATAATAATAAAGTTGGAAGGGGCCTTGGAGGTCATCGAGTCCAACCCACTGCTCAGGTAGGAAACCCTACACCATTTCGGACAAATGGCTGTCCAGTCTCTTCTTAAAAACTTCCAGTGTTGGACCATTCACCGCTTCTGGAGGCAAGGAGTTCCACTGGTTAATTGCTCTGTCAGGAAATTTTTCCTTAGTTCTAGGTTGCTTCTCTCCTTGATGAGCTTCCACCCGTTGCTTCTTGTCCTGCCTTCAGGTGCTTTGGAGAATAGCTTGACTCCCTCTTCTTTGGGACAGCCCCTGAGATACTGGAATGCTGCTATCCTGTCCCCCCTGTTCCTTCTCTTCATTAAACTAGACATACCCAATTCCAGCAACCGTTCCTTATATGCTTTAGCCTCCAGTCCCCTAATCATCTTTGTTGCCCTTCTCTGTACTCTTTCTAGAGTTTCAACATCTTTTTTACATCGTGGTGACCAAAACTGGATGCTGTATTCCAAGTGTGGCCTTACCAAGGCATCGTAAAGTGGTATTAACACTTCCCATTATCTTGATTCTCTCCCTCTGTGAATGCAGCCTAGCACTGTGTTGGCCTTTTGGGCAGTTGCAGCACATGGCTGGCTCCTATTTAAGGGATTGTCTACTAGGACTCCGAGATCCCTCTCACAGTTAGTACTATTGAGCCAGGTACCCCCTATACTATACCTGTGCATTTGGTTTTTCTTGCTTAAATGTAGAACCTTACTAAATTGAACAACCGGACCCTCTCCTAAGGATAACCAAGTGTCCTTCAATTGTAATTGAAAAGGGGAGAGTTTCCTTTTTTTAAAATATAAGATAACTAGATGACCTCCAAGGTCCCTTCCAACTTTACTATTATTATTATTTATTAGATTTTCCTTGACACCAAAAAGATAAAAAGGTTAACAGAAACTAATAAATGGACAGGACAAAAGAACTAATAATGAACAGAAGGAAGAAAAGGGAAAGAAAGAAAACCAAGTGTAGAAAATATATGAAGAAATGACTTTTTTTACAGCAGTAATAAGTACAATATAAAGCGACCTCTTATTTTAAGACTAGCTTACCTTCATTTTCCTGTCATCGACTATTTTTTCTAATCACCAGACCTATATAGGTCATAATTCCTTTTCTTTTTTTTAATGAATCTGATGTTCTTTCTAACTAACTTCTGAGATTGTGGGAACAAATGTTTCCTTCTAAAATCAGCACTTTGGTGAGTCTTGCACCAAATATAACTGTCAGCTGGGTTGTGAAAATAGAGAGTTAAGCCCAGATGGTGCAACCCAGAGATTTATCAGGAACCAATTCATCAAATGGGGCTTTGTTCGTTTCTCTGAACAGCCATGGAGGGTCTATGGATATAATGCAGAGGTCTCCAAGCTTTGTGGCTTTAAGACTTGTGGACTTCAACTCCCAGAATTCCCATGCTGGTTGAGGAATTCTGGGAGTTGAAGTCCATAACTTTTGACTTGGTTTGATTAGGGGTAACATACATGATAGATAGATAGATAGATAGATAGATAGATAGATAGATAGATAGATAGATAGATAGATAGATAGATGGATGGATGGATGGATGGATGGATGGATGGATGGATGGAGGCAGAGAGACAGGGACAAAGAGACAGACTGAGAAATAGGATGGATAGATAGATACCTTTTTTGTCATAGAACGCTCAGAACGGAGTTCTGGCACCTTTTTTGGATGGAACCTTGTAGGGTAGGCAAGGCGGGTTGTATGATGTGTGTGAGTTCCGGCACCTTTTTTTTTTTTCCTAAGAAAAAAAAGCACTGGATAGATCAATAGATAGATAGATAGATAGATAGATAGATAGATAGATAGATAGATAGATAGATAGATAGGTAAGTAGGTAAGTAGACAGACAGACAGATAGAGACAGAGAGACAGAGAAATAGGATGGATAGATAGTTAGATAGATAGACAGACAAACATTCAGACAGACAGACATAGACAGAGAGACAGATAGAGAAATAGGATGGATGGATAGGTAGGTAGATAGATAAATAGAGAGAGAGAGAGAGACAGACAGACAGACAGACAGATAGACAGACAGAGAAATAGGATGGATGGATGGATGGATAGATAGATAGATAGATAGATAGATAGATAGATAGATAGATAGATAGATAGATAGATAGATAGATAGATAGATAGATAACCTTTATTGTCATTTTTTTACTGAGGGCACATTAGCACACATTAAAATTAAATTTTGTTGCTTGCTCTCAAAAGTATACACGTACATAACACATTTTAAAGATGCTATATACAACATATGCATAAACTTACATTCTTACATATAAATATTAATCACTGTCCATTTTGAATACATAGCGGAAAGAGGAAGCTTGGGTTAATACTTTATGGAACAAAAGCATAATTGCAGTCTTCCAATATCTCAGTGGTTGCCACAAAGAAGAGGGGGGTCAATCTGTTCCCCAAAGCACCAGAAGGCAGAACAAGAAGCAACGGATGGAAACTAATCAAGGAGAAAAGCAACTTGGAATTAAGGACAATTAACCAGTGGAACAGTTTGCCACCAGACGTTGTGAGTGCTCCATTACTGGAGGTTTTTAAGGAAAGACTAGGCCACTACTTGTCTGAGATGGTATAGTCCAACCCCCTGCTCAGGCAGGTAACTCTATACCAGCGGTTCTCAATCTATGGGTCGCGACCCCATTTGGGGTCGATCGACCATTTCTCGGGGGTCGCCAAACAAGGCGATCCGCCATTTTCCCCCCTCAGGGGGCGGCGCCACGCATGCCGCCGCGCATGGGGGCGGCACCGCGCATGCACGCCGCGCATGGGAGCGCCGCCACCCATGCGCGCCGCGCCACGCATGCGCGGCACGTTTGTGTGATGGGGGTCGCCGTCACACAAACGTTGAGAACCACTGCTCTATACCATTTAAAACAAAGGGCTGTCCAGTCTCTTCTTAAAGACTTCCAATGTTGGAGCATTCACTGCTTCTGGAGGCAGGTTGTTCCACTGGTTAATTGTTCTCACTGTCAGGAAGTTTCTCCTTAGTTCTAGGTTGCTTCTCTCCTTGATGAGTTTCCATCCGTTGCTTCTTCTCTTGCCTTCAGGCACTTTGGAGACTTGGGAGAGTTTTGCATGGAAATTAAGCAAGAGTGGACTTCAAGCTTGGCAGCCAGAAGATGGGTGGACTTCCAGCATTCCACCCATGTTCAAGTTGCAAAGATTGAGAAACACGGGACTGTTCTATCAGTCTGGGAACCAGTTCTGGTTTCTTGATGCAAATCTCACTCTGAAGTTGGGTGGCAACCTCATATTAGTTCCTAAATCGCCCAATTTTCATCTCCGGTTCCTCATCGGTTGAGTCATCCTTTTTGTATCTGCATATCTATCTGGAACATCGCTAAATAAAATAAAATAAAATAAAATAATAAAATAAAATTAAAAAATAATAAAATAAAATAATAAAAATAATAAAATAAAATAAAATAAAATAATAAAATAATAAAATAAAATAAAATAAAAAAGCAGGCTTTCTTACATCCATGAACATTGTGAGATTCGGAGTTTGCGAAGGGAGAGGAACAAAGGAGGAGAGGTTTTTAAAGGGCATGAATACAGTCCTTGACTTATGACTATAGCTTATGACCACAGACCATTTCTGTTACTAAGTGAGACGGTTGTTATGTGAATCACTGTGGGTGTTCAGTTAGGAACACGGCCATTAAGTGAAAATGCCTTTGCTTGTGAGAAGGTCACAAAAGGGAATCACGTGGCCTCGGGACACTGCAACCGTCATAAATAGGAGTCTGTTGCCGAGCACTCTGATTTTGATCACGTGATGAAATCAATTTCCAGCCCTTAGAACAGTATTTGTTCAACCCCAGCAACTTTAAGATGGGTGGACTTCAACTCCCAGAATTCCACAGCTGGCGTTGCCAGCTGGGGAACCCTGGGAATTGAAGTCTACCTATCTTAAAGTTGCTAAGGTTGAAAAACGCTCTTGGACAAATCTTACTGCTCTTTTTGAGACCAAGAGGCTACATTAGTAGATCGAGGGAACGTTGTGGATGTAATTTACCTTGAAGTTCACCCATACTGGCTGGGGAACTCTGGGAGCTATAGTCCACCCATCTTAAAGCTCGGTACTCGGCTGCTTAGGCCTTCTAGAATCTAGAAAGACCTGACTACAAAATTCAGGCCTGAATGCAGCTGCAGAACTTTGGCCCCAGAAGAAGTGGACCGGCTGGGTGGTGCTGTCAGTGCTGGAGGTGAGGTAAGGCCTACCCCGAAAATAAGACCTGGTGCCTCTTTTGGAGGCAAAAAATAATAATAATAATTTTCGGGAAAACATGGTAGGTTAGCCGGAGCTGAGGCCAGGATGGGAGCTCTCCCCATCTCATGGTGCTGGGGTCACGAAGCTGGGCTGCTGTTTTTTCAGCCGATAAGCCCAGCATCTTTAACTGCTGAGTCACCGCAGTGCCTAATCATGGTTAAGCCGGGCTAAAAATGGCCCCTGGCTCCTGCATTTGTGATAAGCCGTGGGACATGCTACATCACAAGGTAAACACGCCTTCTGGGTTATGTCTGTCAAGGCATTCACCTCAGCTAGTCAAATCTTGGATCGGTGGAGCACGGCCAATATCAAATTATGTCAGCCTTGCTCCTAAATTGGTATGTTTTGGCTGCAACGCGAAGTCATCCAGCAGCCAAAACACATACACAAACACACAGAGAAAGAGGCACACAGACCAGCATGCCCCTGGCGTGTTGCAAGACCAGTGTTACCTCAGAAAGATTTTTTTTCCCTGAGGCCCATGGTGCAATAGGGGGGGGGGTTTGCATCGTTTTAAAAAAGTTTTTTTTTCATTTGCATAGTTATAATTTCTTTTTAACTCTTTCTCTGTTTATCTTTTGATGATCTGTAAGCTGCCCAGAGTTGCCTTATTGAGTAGGCGGATGGAAGAGAAATTTAGTGAATAGAATAGAATAGAATAGAATAGAATAGAATAGAATAGAGTAGAGTAGAGTAGAGTAGAGTAGAGTAGAGTAGAGTAGAGTAGAGTAGAGTTAGATAGAATAGAATAGAATAGAATAAGCAATATGATATAGAATAGAATAGAATAAAATAGAATAGAATAAGCAATAGGATATAGAATAGAAATACAGAATAGAGTAGAGTAGAGTAGAGTAGAGTGGAGTAGATGAGTAGAATAGAATAGAGTAGAGTAGATAGAATAGAATAGAATAGAATAGAATAGAATAGAATAGAATAGAAGGGACCTTGGAGGTCTTCTAGTCCAGCCCCCTGCTCAAGCAAGAGAACCTATAGCATCTCAGACAGGTGAATGTTCAGTTTCCTCTTAAAAATTTCCAGTGATGGAGCACCCACAATCTCTGGGGGTAAGCTGTTCCAAACAAACCCCGTTTCTGCAAAGCTCACTCGGGCCCTTGTGTAAGAGATACAAGCCACATTTCCCTACAGAGGAAGCTGTTTGGCAACCTATTTAGTTACTTATGCAGGACCCGATCTGGATTAGTCACCGGGATCCAGAGATTTTTGTCTTCCGAGCTTTCAGATTCATCCAGGAATCCATCCTCAGGGAACGTCTCTCTAGTAGGGCGTTCTCTGTGTGGCATTTATACGGTGCCTGTTATGTGTGTCTTTCTAGATGTTGATCGGGGTGTGTTGATTGTGTGCGCTTTTAAGCCGTTAGCTGTCGTTTGCTGGTGCTGCCCAGCCTTCGCCTTCTAATTACTTGATAGGCTGGATGTAAACCACCACGCCTGTTGAACCGACAAAGGGCTCATTTCCCAGGCTTTGATCCCTGGCTGTTTTTGTCCCTACTCGGCCAACAAACGTAATAGCTGCAAAAATTGAATCTATGTTCTTGTTCATTGCAATATGAGGTTACCAAGGGGAACGGATCTCTTCGTCCGACTGCTTATTTCCTTATCTCTATTTAAGACAAAGGTCCCCAACCTTTTGGGCATCAGGGACCGGTTCCGTGGAGAGAGGGTGTGTGGACTGGAGGGTGCGTGGTTTTGTGTGCTGCCTGCATCTTGTGGATGGGGCTTTGCTTGTTTGTGCAGACCGGTTGCTGGCATGCCGTGGCCCGGTACCGATCCATGGACCGGGTCTTGAGGACCCCTGATTTAAGATAGTTTATATAACCAACCATCTTTCAACCATCTCTAAGCCGCCTCCCGACGAAACGTTTAAAAAACACACAAAATCACTCAAAACTATAAAACCAAAAACCCACCCTTTTTCTTGCGTTCATTTTCTTTCTCTTTCTCAAATTTTTCTTTTTTCTTCCTTATGTTTCTTTAGGTTAGTTTGTATTACTGCAGCTTTTCTTTTCTTCTTTAAAAGTATTTTTTTTTAAAAAAAAAATCCTGTTAAAATCCCCTTTTATCGGAAAAATGAAAACTTACCAATGGAAGAAGAACTAATTAAGAAAATTTTAGATGGTGCAGAAATGGACAGACTGACACTGAAGATAAAAGAGAAAGAAGACTCTGTAATAATAATAATAATAATAATAATAATAATAATAATAATAATAATAATAATAATCCCCCAGTGAGACACTACCTTGACGTGGTTGTGGGGCTTGTGTACTCTGAGGAAGATGAGAGCTATGCCAGAGGTTCAACCATACTGGACAGGTCTCATCAGAGGAGTCAGACAAAGAGTGTCTCTCCCATAAAAAATATGGTGAGACGTAAATTGCAGAATGCCATACCGGCTCGGACGTCGCCCGGGTTAACAAGGTCCGCGCTAGATATCGGAGTTCCTGGATATCTGGTGAAAAATGGGTTACAGGACTCAGGACTGTTGGCTGAGCAACCAGGGCCAGCAGCTGCAGAACTACTGGAAGAAAAGGTGTTTACCCGTCGCAGATACACAGTGATGGAAAACAAAGAAATAATGATCTGTTACTACAGATCAAGTCCAACAAGAAGAGGATATCTAAAACGAATGCACCAGTTCTGGAAAGAACAACATCCAGAATCAGAAATAACAGAACAGAGACTAGCAGATCAACGCCGATTTATAACACGAAATAAAGTATTCACAGAAACAGAATTGGACGAACTGCAAAGGTTTACCCAGGGCAAAGAAATCAAAGCCTTACCAGAAATAATTCAGAATGTAGAGGCAAACCAGGGGGAGTTGGCAATGAAGGAATCCAGCAGAGATATACAACTGTTCTCATTTGGAAACCAGGCACCTCTTCCTCAGGAAGAACAAAACCCTCTAACTAAAGAAATAAAAGAATTGAAACAAAGAATAACTGAGCATCTAGAACAGCACAAAAACAACAGAATAAGGCTACCTGCATTGAAGCTTGTTCCAAAGAAACAGCTAGCACAAGCATTAAAAGATGCAAATACTGCAATATCAAGTATAAGCACCAATTCACTGCAAGAAACAAACCAACTAATGTACAGCACAGCTGCAGTTATAACAGAATACCTGGGATGCAAAATCAACAAAAAAGAAAAACAAACAAACAGTGCACCAGAAAAATGGAAGGTTAGACTAGAAAATAAAATCAGCAAGTTAAGATCACATGCAAGCAAGCTAGAACAGATGAAAGAAAAGAAGCTGAAGAACAAGAAGACCAAAGAATACCTAATCAAGAAATACCACTTAGAAACAAGGAAGATCAAGGAAGCACTGGAAATAATAAAGCAACAAATAACAGCTATAGCCAGGAAAATCAGTAGATATGAAGCTCGAATTGCAAACTATAGGCAGAACCTCCAATTTCAATCCAATCAGAAATGTTTCTACCAATCCATCAATGGAGAAACTGCAAGGAATCAGTCAGTACCTGACAAGGAAGAAACAGTGCAGTTCTGGAAGCAGATATGGGATAACCCAAAGAAATACAACAAGGATGCGGCTTGGATAAAAGAGGTGGAGGCAAATAAAACAGAGGTTGAAATGAAAGAACTAGTAATAACAACAAAAATGGTAGAAAAAAGAGCAAAGAAAATCAAAAATTGGTCAGCACCAGGTGAAGATGAACTGCATGGGTTTTGGTTGAAACATCTAACTGTTATACACCCACTCATTGCCAAGCAGTTCAACAATATACTACAAGGAGGAGAAATTGAAAAATGGCTAACAACTGGGAAAACCTACCTAATAATGAAAAATCCAGCAAAAGGGGCAACACCAGGCAACTACAGGCCAATTACCTGCTTACCAACAACTTTCAAATTACTAAGTGGTGTAGTAGCTGATGCAGTGCAACAGCATCTAGTTGAAAACAATCTCTTTCCACCTGAGCAGAAAGGAAACCGCCCCAATAGCAGAGGAACAAAAGATCAACTCCTAATATACAAAATGATCTTGGAAAACTGCAAGAGAAGGAAGACCAACCTGAATGTGGCATGGATTGACTACAAAAAGGCATTTGACTCTCTGCCACATGATTGGATAATAAAGTGCCTAGAAATAACAGGAGTCAGTAGAAACATCAGAAAATTTGTGCAAAGATCGATGGCACAATGGAAGACACAGTTGCAGATCAATGGTGAGAGGCTGGGAGAGGTTAATATCAAGAGAGGAATATTTCAAGGAGATTCATTATCACCATTACTATTTGTTATTGCACTGTTTCCTCTGTCAACAATACTGAATAACTCAGGACATGGCTATCAAACATCAAAAACATCTGCCAGACTATCCCACCTCCTTTATATGGATGATCTGAAGCTGTATGGAAAAACATCTTCTGAAATAGAATCGCTGCTCAACACTGTCCGTATATATAGCCAAGATATTGTAATGGAGTTTGGCTTGGACAAATGTGCCCCACTTACTATCAAACAAGGAAAAGTAGTGAAAACTGAAGGAATCAAGATGCCCCACGAAAATAACATTAAGAGTCTGGATGAGGAAGAGTACTACAAATACTTGGGTATCCTTCAAGCTGACAACATCAAGCACACTGAAGTCAAGAAAAAGATTAGAGGTGAATACATCAAGAGAGTGAAGAAGATCTTAAAATCCAAACTCAATGGAGGAAATACCATAAAGGCAATCAACACCTGGGCAATCCCAGTCATTAGGTACACAGCTGGAATAGTGGACTGGACTCAAGCAGAACTAAAAGCAATGGATAGGCAGACCAGAAAAATAATGACAATGAATCATGCCCTTCATCCACGCAGTGACATTGATAGACTTTATCTACCAAGGCAAATAGGTGGGCGTGGAATGCTACAAGTACATCAGATGGTTGAAGAAGAAAAAATGGCTTTGGAAGAATATCTGAAGAACAATGATGAAGATGCACTGAAATTAGTACACCAGGAAGCCTTACTAACCACTGGAGAGACCAAACTGGCCTACAAGAAAGACCAAATGAAGAACAGAATAGAGGCATGGGAAGACAAAGCACTACATGGCCAATACATTAAAAAAATAGCTGGGAAAGCAGATAATAACAAGACCTGGCAATGGCTAAGAGCAGGAAAATTGAAGAAAGAGACCGAGGGACTAATTCTGGCTGCACAAGACCAAGCCTTAAGGACAAATGCATACAAAGTCAAAATTGAGAAGACAGCATCAGACAGTAAGTGCCGCCTATGCAAAGAAGCTGAAGAAACAGTGGACCACTTGGTAAGCTGTTGCAAGAAGATTGCACAAACTGATTACAAGCAGCGGCATGACAAAGTAGCAACAATGGTGCATTGGAAGATCTGCAAAAAATATCATTTGCCTGTAAGCAAAAACTGGTGGGATCATAAAATAGAGAAAGTCATAGAAAATGATAAAATTAAACTGCTCTGGGACTTCAGAATTCAAACAGACAAGCACCTGCAACATAACACCCCAGACTTAACAATTGTTGATAAGAAAGACAAAAAAGTCTGGATAGTGGACGTGGCAGTGCCTGGAGATAGCAGAATAGAAGAGAAAGAACTGGAGAAGATAACAAAATACAAAGACCTACAAATAGAAATAGAAAGACTGTGGCAAAAGCAAGCAAGGGTAGTACCAATAGTCATAGGCTCCTTGGGTGCAATCCCAGAACAACTGGAGCACCACTTGAACACAATCGGCATTGACAAATTCGCTATTAGTCAGTTGCAAAAGGCGGCCTTATTAGGAACTGCTTCCATCCTGCGACGATATCTGTAATACCATCAAACATCCATATCTGCCTATCCCAGGTCCTGGGTAAGGACTCGATAGGTAGACAAAATGCCAAATCCAGTCTGAACATCTGGCTGACTGTGCGATGATCAATAATAATAATAATAATAATGTTGGAAGGGACCTTGGAGGTCATCTAGTCCAACCTCCTGCTCAGGCAGGAAACCCTTTTAGAACATGGGATAATTTTTATCAATGGCTAGAAAAATGAGTTAGAGAGAAAGGAACATGATATGTACTGTGTAACATTGGATATTTATTAGTAAGAAGAAGACTATTGAGTGATTAATTATCATGTTGATTATGATAATATAGAAATTAATTATTATTCTTTTTTAAAAAAATACATGAACCCAGACAACATGCTGTTTGCTTGCTGTTAAGAATGTTATTTTAAAAATCCCTAACCACAACCCAACTCTAACCCTATAAAAATTAATTATAAAATTATAAAAATTATAAATTATAAAATTTATAAAAATTAATCAAGGAGAGAAGCAACCTAGAACTAAGGAGAAACTTCCTGACAGTGAAAACAATTAACCAGTAGAACAACCTGCCTCCAGAAGCAATGAATGCTCCAACTGGAAGTTTTTAAGAAGAGACTGGACAGCCATTTATCTGAAATGGTATAGGGTTTCCCGCCTGAGCAGAGGGTTGGACTAGATGACCTCCAAGGTCCCTTCCAACTTTATTATTATTATTATTATTATTATTATTATTATTATTATTATTATTATTAACAACCTGCCTCCAGAAGCGGTGAATGCTCCAACACTAGAAGTTTTTAAGAAGAGCCTGGACAGTCATTTGTCCAAAATGGTGTAGGGGATTGGACTAGATGACCTCCAAGGTCCCTTCCAACATCATCATCATCATTATTATTATTATTATTAAACTTGTAACTTCGAACCGTCACTAAATGAACTTTTGTGAGTCGAGGAGTTGCCTGCATCAAAGCTCTGTCCATTTCAAGGCGCATCGCACCCACCATGTACCTTCAAAACACAGGTGGAATTTCGATGACGACAAGGGGCGGCCGCCATCTTGACTTTTTTGACCACCTGAAGGGGTCCCCCCCTCCCCGGTGCAACCTAGAGCTGATCCACAGCCCAGCTGATTGCAACGGCACGTTGCGTTACGCCAGCTTCAGCGTTGGGAGAATGAGTGCGTTGCAACACACCGGGTGACTCACTTTCAGCTGTGAATCTTTTCGCCTCAGTTTACGCAAGAGAGTTTACTCAGCCCGGCTGGCCATGTCTTCATATCTATCTCCTCATCATGTTTACAGAGGGGCTGAGGGTTTCTCCATGCCGCAGTTTTTTGGATTCGGAAACAGGCCAGCCTCCCTGTGTGACCCTACAGGTAGTTCTCGACTTACGACCACAACTGACTCCCAAAGGTTCCCTTGCTAAGCGAGACGGTGCTCAAGTGACTTGGGGACTCATTTTACGACCTTTCCTGCCACAGTGATTGTGAAGTGAATCACTGCATGTGCTGGCTGGGGAATTCTGAGAGTTGAAGTCCACAGGTCTTAACGTTGCCCGGAAGAACAACTAAGAGGATTAAAGGCCTGGAGACAAAAATATAGGAAGAACGGTTGCAGTAATCAGGTATGGCCAGTCTAAAGAAAAGAAGAAACAGGGGAGACATGACAGCAGGATTCCTGTGTTTGAGGGGCTGCCCCAAAGAAGAGGGGATCAAGCTGTTCTCCAAAGCACCAGAGGGAAGGACGAGAAACGATGGATGGAAACTGACCAAAGAGAGAAGCAACCTGGAATTAAGGAGAAACTTCCTAATAATCAACCAGTGGAACAGCTTGCCACCAGAAGTTGTGGCCTCTCCATCACTGGAAGGTTTTAAGAAAAGACTAGAGTCGGGGAAGGAAGGAAGGAAGGAAGGAAGGAAGGAAGGAAGGAAGGAAGGGAAAGAAAGAAAGAAAGAAAGAAAGAAAGAAAGAAAGAAAGAAAGAAAGAAAGAAAGAGGAGGGAGGGAGGAAGGAACGAAAGAAGGAAGGAAGGAAGGAAGGAAGCGGGAGGGAGGGAGAGAAGAAAAAGAAAGAAAGAAAGAAAGAAAGAAAGAAAGAAAGAAAGAAAGAAAGAAAGAAAGAGGAGGGAGGTAGGTAGGAAGGAAGGAACGAACAAAAGAAGGAAGGAAGCGGGAGGAAGGGAGGGGGAAAGAAAGAAAGAAAGAAAAAAGAAAGAAAGAAAGAAAGAAAGAAAGAGGAGGTAGAAAGGAAGGAATGAAAGAAGGAAGGAAGGAAGCAGGAGGGAGGGAAGGAAGAAAGAAAGAAAGAAAGGAGGGAGGGAGGGAAGGAGGAAGGGAAAGAAGGAAGGAAGAAAGGAAGCGGGAGGGAGAGAAGAAAAAAAGAAAAAGAAAGAAAGAAAGAAAGAAAGAAAGAAAGAAAGAAAGAAAGAAAGAAAGAAAGAGGAGGGAGGAAGGAAGGAACGAAAGAAGGAAGGAAGAGGGAGAGAGGGAAAGAAAGAAAAAGAAAGAAAAAGAAAAAAAGAAAGAAAGAGGAGGGAGGAAGGAAGGTAGGAAAGAAGGAAGGAAGGAAGGAAGCGGGAGGGAGGGAGACAAGAAAGAAAAAAAGAAAGAAAAAAAAGAAAGAAAGAAAGAAAGAAAAAGAAAGAAAGAAAGAAAGAGGAGGAAGGAAGGAACGAAGGAAGGAATAAAAGAAGGAAGGAAGAGGGAGGGAGGAAAGAAAGAGAAAGAAAGAAAAAGACAGAAAGAAAGAAAGAAAGAAAGAAAGAAAGAAAGAAAGAAAGAAAGAAAGAAAGAAAGAAAGAAAGAAAGAAAGAAAGACCTTGGGGTTACTTGCCCAAAGCTTACTAAACTTGGTTAGGACCAATCTGGCTAGCTTGTTTTTACAGTCAAGCATTCATTTGCTCCCTTTATGTTCAGTAACAGCAGGAGAAAGTCAGGATTATGAAGATGCAGAAAGGAGAAGAAGTCTTGGTGTGAAGCTTAGTGAAACCATTCTAGCTGGATCTGGGGGAAACGGCACGATAGTGAAAGTAGGAAAGTTGCAAGAAGAGAAAGCAGCGATTGCTGAGAAGAGAGGGAAAGTGGGGCAAGAAAAGGGATGTGGAAGTTGCTTGAAAGGGAGCAAAAAGAAAAGTCATTTCACCCCCCCCCCCAAACCCCACAGAAGAGTTGGATTTCCCTAATGGGAAGCATGAAAAATGATTTGAGGAGAATGAGGAAACGACGGAGGCCAGGGGTCGGAAAAAAAGAGATGGAGAGAAGACAATGCAGGAAGATTGCACAGACTGATTACAAGCAGCGGCATGACAAAGTAGCAACAATGGTGCATTGGAAGATCTGCAAAAAATATCATTTGCCTGTAAGCAAAAACTGGTGGGATCATAAAACAGAGAAAGTCATAGAAAATGATAAAATTAAACTGCTCTGGGACTTCAGAATTCAAACAGACAAGCACCTGCAACATAACACTCCAGACTTAACAATTGTCGATAAGAAAGACAAAAAAGTCTGGATAGTGGACGTGGCAGTGCCTGGAGATAGCAGAATAGATGAGAAAGAACTGGAGAAGATAACAAAATACAAAGACCTACAAATAGAAATAGAAAGACTGTGGTAAAGGCAAGCAAGGATAGTACCAATAGTCATAGGCTCCTTGGGTGCAATCCCAAAACAACTGGAGCACCACTTGAACACCGTTGGCATTGACAAATTCGCTATTAGTCAATTGCAAAAGGAAGCTTGACTTGGAAAAGCTTCCATCCTGTGACGAGATGAAACAAGAACACCTGCCCATCCTAGGTCCTTGGGAAGTGGACATGTGGCAGAAGAAGAAGAAGAAGAAGAAGAAGAAGAAGAAGAAGAAGAAGAAGAAGAAGAAGAAGAAGAAGAAGAAGAAGAAGAAGAAGAAGAAGAAACAACAACAACAACAACAACAACAACAACAACTGCGGGGTCCTTGTTGCTCTCTGAGCTTGGTAGTTTTCTAGCAGACATTTTGTGACCCATCTAGGAAACATCATCAGTGCTAGAAGGGAGAAAGTTTGCAGAGAGGAGGAGGAGGAGGAAGAAGAACAGGAAGAAGAAGGAGGAGGAGGACTGTGGGGTTCTTGTGCTCTCTGAACTTCGTCGTTTTCTAGCAGACGTTTCATGACCCAACTAGGGAACATCATCAGTGCTACCATGTTTCCCCGAAAATAACACCAGGTGTTATATATATTTTTTGCCTCCAAAAAAGGGACCAGGTCTTACTTTGAGGGGATGTCTTACCCGCTTACCTTGAGACCGCTGCAGCCAGGACTCCTACGTCCCCGATACCTGTTGCGTTGCTGCTTGAGTTCTTCTGGGGCCATGTGACGCATTGGGTTGCGCCTTGCCCCAACACTAGGGCTTATTCTGGTGGTAGGGCTTATTTTTGGGATAGGTCTAAGTAGCGTGCAAGGTTTGCTCTCCGTTTATATACTAGTGCTTTGCTCTATCAGTGTTGCTGGGAGTGTTTTCTTCTTGGTAGTTCCTTGATTAGGCTAGTATCTTAAACTGGATTGTTTGTCTGGTGTTAATCCCTGCTTATCCGGGTGTGGACCGCTGAAGGGGATGTGTTTCTCCTTTTTTCTTGGCTGTTTGATTGTCTCTTTCTAAGGGCAGGTAAATGTGGTTTATCTCTATTGATGGATGATATGTCAGAACGTCACACTTCCAGGAAGTCTTTAGCATGTTTGAACTTGGCTTGGCTTGGGACAGGGCTGGGCAACCTTGGCTCTTTTATGACTTGTGGACTTCAACTCCCAGAATTCCTGAGCCAGCCATGCTGAGGGGAAAGGGAGAGGTTTCCAAGCTGAGCCATGCTGGCTGAGGAATTCTGGGAGTTGAAGTCCACGAGTCATGAAGGGGCCATAGTTCCCCCATGCTGGCTGAGGGATTCTGGGAGATGAAGTCCGCAAGTCATGAAGGGGCCATAGTTTCCTCATGCTGGCTCAGGAATTCTGGGAGTTGAAGTCCACGAGTCATGAAGGGGCCACAGTTCCCCCATGCTGGCTCAGGAATTCTGGGAATTGAAGTCCGCAAGTCATGAAGGGGCCATAGTTTCCTCATGCTGACTCAGGAATTCTGGGAGTTGACGTCCACCAGTCAAGAAGGGACCATAGTTCCCCTGTTCTGGCTGAGGAATTATGGAAGTTGAAGTCCACGAGTCATGAAGGGGCCACAGTTCCCCCATGCTGGCTCAGGAATTCTGGGAATTGAAGTCCGCAAGTCATGAAGGGGCCACAGTTCCCCCATGCTGGCTGAGGAATTCTGGGAGTTGAAGTCCACAAGTCATAAAAGAGCCGAGGTTCCCCACCCCTGATCTAGGATGCTCACAATTTCCCGGCTGAAATTTCTATTGCTAAGTGACACATTTCTTAAGTGAGTTTTGCCCCCATTTCTTGCCACAGGTGTTAAGTGGATCACTGCAGTTGTTATAAGACATGTTTTTCAGTGCTGTTGTAACTGTGAAGGTCACGAAACAAGCTGTTGTACGCCAAGGACTCTAGTGAGGTCTTTGGTTAGGCCCAGGAACACAAGACTGCAATCGAGGGCAGAAAAGTAATACCAAAAGCAATAAATCAAGGAAATATTGACACCGGCGTGATTCAAACAGCACCAAACATTTTCACCTGATAAACCTGAGCGATAAACCTCTACTTTTCGTCAAAATAAAATAAAATAAAACCACCAGAGAACATTCGGCACAACCCAGTTTATCTGATTAAAATTTTAAAGACGATTACGAAAAGCGTAGATTTTTTGACAAGGATTGTGATTTCGCTACCTCCTTTGCGTCTTCAAGAGACGGAGGTTCCCACTGAACGAACCCGGTGTGTGTTTGTGCGTGCGTGCAAGAAAAGTTTTCAAACCAGGTAACTTTGAAAAGGAAGATTGTGCATGGAAAAAGATGTCAAACAAACAAACAAAACAAAAACCACAGAGGACATCAACTTTGAGTCTCCTTTTTCTGAAAATGGCCACAATTGATAGGTTACACTCTGTTCTGATTGAAAAAATTGTGCGGCTTGCTACTGTGTGTGGGGGGGGGAAATAAGGTTGTGGGTCTCTCTCTCTCTCTCTGTGTAAGTGCCTTCAGTTAGAATAAAGCTGGTTGTTTGCTGTACTGTGGTGTGATGCAAACTTTGGATGTTCTGCTTATCCTAAACCAGGGGTGGGCAACCTTGGCTCTTTTATCATTGGTGGACTTCAACTCCCAGAATTCCTGAGCCAGCCGTGCTGAGGGGAAAGGGAGAGGTTTCCAAGCTGAGCCATACTGGCTCAGGAATTCTGGGAGTTGAAGTCCGCGAGTCATGAGGGGGCCATAGTTCCCCCATACTGGCTGAAGAATTCTGGGAGTTGAAGTCCACAACTCATGAAAGGACCATAGTTTCCCCATGCTGGCTGAGGAATTCTGGGAGTTGAAGTCCACAAGTCATGAAGGAGCCACAGTTCCCCCACGCTGACTGAGGAATTCTGGGAGTTGAAGTCCGGAAGTCATGAAGGGGCCCTAGTTCCCCCACGCTGGCTGAGGAATTCTGGGAGTTAAAGTCCACCAGTCATGAAGAGGCCATAGTTCCCCTATGCTGGCTGAGGAATTCTGGGAGTTGCAGTCCACCAGTCATAAAAGAGCCAAGGTTGCCTACCCCTGTTTAAACCAAGAATCTCCAAACCTGGCCACTTTAAGACTTGTGGACTTCAACTCCCAGAATTCCCCAGCCAGCCATACTGACTGGGGAATTCTGGGAGTTTAAAGTGGCCAAGTTCGGAGAGCCCTGTCCCTAAACTTTTTCTACTCTCTTTTTGCCCCAAGCGGAAGATCTCAATCAGGGTTTATCAAACTTGGCCACTTTAAGAGGAATTCTGGGAGTTGAAGTCCACACATCTGAAACTTGCTCAGGTTAATTGAAAGAATACACCTCTCTCTCTCACACACACACTCTGTGTGTGTGTGTGTGTGTGTGTGTGCACGCACGCGAGGATGAACACAACTAAAAGATGGGAGAAAACCACGAAGGGCCAGGGGTGGGAGAAGATTTGGGTGGTTGGGGGGGGGGAAGAGGGTCCCAACACCTTGTTCCAAAAAGACCCCAGCGAGAGACTTCTCATCATAATTCAATATTTCAATGAGAAATCCAGGAACCAAGAGGAAACAGGAAGTGAGAAACATCTGCAGCCAGCCACGGACGACAGCAGAATGAATCAGCCACCCAAAAAGTTGGAGGTCCAACTCTGACCCAGCCCTGCGGGTTGTGCAAAGCATCAAAACCCGGCTGTCTCTTCCAGATCTCCATCCGTGAACTTTGGTAACCTCCCCAAGTCATCTTTGGAAAAAGAGCCAAGTTGAAAATGGAAAATATCAGAATGATGGATGGGAAACGGCTTCTCCACTCTGCTCGGAAAGCCAACTGGGCTGGATTTCTCTGTCCAGGGTGGCTTCCCGCTGGAGAGGACCAGGTCCATCACCTTTGGCCTTCACTGGCATGGCTATTCTGGGCTTCAGCCACACGGGCAGCCATGCCAGCAAGGAAAGGTCAGCCCGAGGCAGAAATGGAAGCCAGGCAATTGGAGAGCTCAGGGCGAGACACGCCCGCCAGGAAGCACCAATGGAAGCCAAAGGGTGGATGGACCACTTGGCCATCGCTCAAAAACGTCTTGGTCATCTCCCCCCAGCCCAGCCCAGCCCAGCCCAGCCCCGTCCCCTTTGGGAATCTGCTGGAGCATTCCAGCCTCGGTGGGATCCAAGAAATCGGAGGAGACTCTGCAGCAAGGCTGATCAGCAGCTGGGAGCAGGGGCCTTCCTGGGCCTGTGGGCCGAGTTCACACAAACACACCGCAAGGGTTATTGGGTGTCTCTGCAGAGCATGAATGCCTGGGTCGTCTGAATGTTCGCTGGGATTAGCCTGTGGTTAGAATTGTGTGTGGCTCTTATATTGTAGAAAGTTCCTTTCCTTTCCTTTCCTTTCCTTTCCTTTCCTTTCCTCTCCTTTCTCCTTTCTTCTTCCTTTCCTTTCCTTTCACTTTTCCTCTTTCCTTTCCTTTCCTTTCCTTTCCCTTCCCTTCCCTCTTTCCTTTCCTTTCCCTTCCTTTCCCTTCCCTTCCCTTCCCTCTTCCTTTCCTTTCCTTCCCTTCCCTCTTCCTTTCTCTTTTCCTCTTTCCTTTCCCTTCCTTTCCTTTTCTTTCCCTTCCCTTCCCTCTTTCCTTTCCTTTCCCTTCCTTTTCTTTCCTTTCCTTTCTTCCTTTCTCTTTTCCTCTTTCCTTTCCTTTCCTTCCCTTTCCTTTCTCTTTTCCTCTTTCCTTTCCTTTCCTTTCCCTTCCCTTCCCTCTTTCTTTTCCTTTCCCTTCCTTTTCTTTCCTTTCCTTTCTTCCTTTCTCTTTTCCTCTTTCCTTTCCTTTCCTTTCCTTTCCTTCCCTTTCCTTTCTCTTTTCCTCTTTCCTTTCCTTTCCCTTCCCTCTTCCTTTCCTTTCCTTCCCTTTCCTTTCACTTTTCCTCTTTCCTTTCCTTTCCTTTCCCTTCCCTTCCCTTCCCTCTTTCCTTTCCTTTCCCTTCCTTTCCCTTCCCTTCCCTTCCCTCTTCCTTTCCTTTCCTTTCCTTTCCTTCCCTTTCCTTTCTCTTTTCCTCTTTCCTTTCCTTTCCTTTCCTTTTCTTTCCCTTCCCTTCCCTCTTTCCTTTCCTTTCCCTTCCTTTTCTTTCCTTTCCTTTCTTCCTTTCTCTTTTCCTCTTTCCTTTCCTTTCCTTTCCTTCCCTTTCCTTTCTCTTTTCCTCTTTCCTTTCCTTTCCTTTCCCTTCCCTTCCCTTCCCTCTTTCCTTTCCCTTCCTTTCCCTTCCCTTCCCTTCCCTTCCCTCTTCCTTTCCTTTCCTTCCCTTTCCTTTCTCTTTTCCTCTTTCCTTTCCTTTTCTTTCCCTTCCCTTCCCTCTTTCCTTTCCTTTCCCTTCATTTTCTTTCCTTTCTTCCTTTCTCTTTTCCTCTTTCCTTTCCTTTCCTTTCCTTCCCTTTCCTTTCTCTTTTCCTCTTTCCTTTCCTTTCCTTTCCCTTCCCTTCCCTTCCCTCTTTCCTTTCCCTTCCTTTCCCTTCCCTTCCCTTCCCTCTTCCTTTCCTTTCCTTCCCTTTCCTTTCTCTTTTCCTCTTTCCTTTCCTTTTCTTTCCCTTCCCTTCCCTCTTTCCTTTCCTTTCCCTTCATTTTCTTTCCTTTCTTCCTTTCTCTTTTCCTCTTTCCTTTCCTTTCCTTTCCTTCCCTTTCCTTTCTCTTTTCCTCTTTCCTTTCCTTTCCTTTCCCTTCCCTCTTCCTTTCCTTTCCTTTCCTTTCCTTTCTCTTTTCCTTTTTCCTTTCTTCTCCCCTCCGTCCCTCTCCCTTCTTTTCCTTTCTTTTCTCCTTTCCTCCCCTCCCCTTTTTGTTTCCCCTTCTCATCTTCTTCATCCCACGTTTCCTTTCCTACCGTCCCAGTTTGGCCCACGTCAATATTGTGGGGGCGTCAAAGGGCTCCAAAATATCCATCAAACGACCCTGTGTATTACACACACACACACACACACACACCCCGCAAAGGACGCCCTCCTTCACCCGTCCAGGCACTTCCCCCCCCCCGTTTCCATAAGCAATTCAGGGTCACCTGGGCTTCCCCCTCCCATGCAATGCGAGGGCAAGACCCCTCCCCTCCAGGACCCCGGAGAAGACCAAGCCATGGGGCTGCTGCGGGGCCATTGTGGCAGGGAGACCACAAGGTGATCAGAACTGCAAGATTTCCCCCCCCCACACACACACACACCTCCTCCTCCTCTTTCCAGCACTTGTGTGTGGGAAGGAAGCGGGGGGGGGGGTAGCGACGGGGGGGGGGCAACCTTTTCCGAGATGCCAAATGCCATTTTTTTTCTTCAGCCGGGGGTTGGGCTAGATGATCTCCAAGGTCCCTTCCAGCTCTTTTGCTGTTCCTGCCGGCTCCACCTCCCCAAATTCTGTTCCAGATGCCTCCTGCTCACCTCCTCCCCACCCCACCCAGGGCTTTTGAGGGGTGCAATAGGAAATCCCTCTCCCCCACACACACCCCCACCCCCGGTGGGCTTCGAAGCAGCACCGGTTGAACTTCAGACTTCCCTTCCCCGGACACTGAAGAAGCTGCAAGATCGAAGCCCAGCCAGGCATGCTGTGAAGCCGCGCTGGGTTTCTCTTCCTGCCTCCCGTTTGTGGTGGCTGCACAAAGCCGTTCTCGGTTTGACTCACAACTGGGTCCTGCTCTGAGTGCGAAAACATCACTGGGCGGCCCCAGCAAACCCCCCCACCCACCCAGCAACCCCCGCCCCGCCCTTGGCTCTGGAGGGGGGGGCAGCCCAGTCCTACTGGCCTTGCAGCTGGATCTGCAGCTGGGACAGGTGCAGGGGGGGGAGGCTGCCTCCATCACGTGGTCCAAGGCACGGGGGGGGGGGAAGGCTGGGGGTGTGTGAGTGGTGCTCCCCCATCATAGAGGAAAGGTTCATTAACCTGCTGGGGAGGTGGGGGGTTCTCACCTGATCTCTGGGCCAGTAGTTTCCAGGCAGAATTAATAATAATAATAATAATAATAAAGTTGGAAGGGACCTTGGAGGTCATCTAGTCCAACCGCCTGCTCAGGCAGGAAACTGATCAGGTGCCTTCTCTTCTCTTCTGTTCTCTTCTGTTCTCTTCTGTTCTCTTCTCTTCTCTTCTCGTTTATCTTATTTTATTTATTTTAATGTATTTCATTTTATTTCATGATTTCAATTTCATTTATTTTATTTTTGAATTTATTTCCTTTTATTTCATTTTACCATTTCAGTTCCTTTGTTTCAAGTCATGATTTCGGTTTCATTTATTTTATTTTTGAATTTATTTTGTTTCATTTCATTGTTTCATTTTGTTTTGTTTCATCTCATCTCATCTATTTTATTTTTCTATTTGGTTTTGTTCTATTCTGTTCTGTTCTTTCCTCTTTCTTTTTTGTTTCTTTCTGTCTGTTTCTCTGTCTCCTTCCTTCCTTTCTTCTTTCTTTCTTTCTTTCTTTCTTTCTTTCTTTCTTTCTTTCTTTCTTTCTTTCTTTCTTTCTTTCTTTCTTTCTATCTCACTCTCACTGTTCCTTCCTTTCTTCTTTCATTCTCTCTCTCTCTCTCTCTCTTTCTTTCTCCCCCCCCTCTCCCCAACTGCCTGCTTGTGAACCAACTGGGGTGCAGCCCCCTCCCTTCCTCCTTCCCAACCTCCACCCAGCCTGACCTTTGCATCGAAAACAAAACAAATGTAAAAAACATTCTTAACCACAAACTAAATTTAGAAGCATTAACCAGGGAGGAGATAAAGAAAAAAGGTCAAGTGATGCTTGTTCTCTCTCTCTCTCTCTCTCTCTCTCCCTCCTTCCCTCCCCCTCTCTCTTTCTCTCTCTTTCTCTCTCTCTCCCTCCCTCCTCCCCTCCGTCTCTCTCTCCCACTCTCCCTCTCTCTTTCTCTCTCTTTCTCTCTCTCCCCCTCTCTCTCCCTCTCTCCCCCTCCTTCCCTCCCGCTCTCTCTCCCCCTCTCTCTTTCTCTCTCTTTCTCTCTCTCTCCCCCCCTCCTTCCCTCCGTCTCTCTCTCCCACTCTCCCTCTCTCTCTCTCTCTTTCTCTCTCACTCTCTCCCCCTCTCTCTCCCCCCTCCCTCTCTCCCTCCCTCCATCTCCTATCTCTCTCCCTCCCTCCCTCCATCTCCCTCCCTCTTTTTCTCTCTCCCTCTTTCCCTCTCTCTCTCCCCCTCCCTCCTTCTCCCGCTTCTTCCCCCTCCCTCCCTCTCTCCCTCCCCCTCTCCTCTCCCTCTCCTATCTCCCTCCCTCCATTTCCCTCCCCCCTCTCTCTCCCTCCCTCTCCTATGTCTCTCTTTCCCTCCCTCCCTCCATCTCCCTCCCTCTCTCTCTCCCTCTCTCTCTCCCCGTCCCTCCTTCCCTCCCTCCTTCCCTCCCTCCCCTCTCTCCCCCCTCTTTCTTTCTCTCTCTCTCCCTCTCTCCCTCCCTCCTTCCCTCCCTCTCTCTCCCTCCCCCTCTCTCTTTCTCTCTCTCCCTCTCTCTCCCCCTCCCTCCCCCTCCCTCCCTCTCTCTCTCTCCCCCCTCCCTCCCTCTCTCTCTCTCCCCGTTGGAAGGAGAGAGTCAGGAGCTAGAAAAGCAGCAAAGCTTTTGAACAAATGAAAAGGACACTTAACTACATAGCTATTGCTAAAAGATATTTTTCATGGGCCGGCTGAAGATTGCAAAGGAGGCGACCTGTTGGAAAAGCACCGTGCGGGACTCATCCCTCAGTGTGCAAGGTTGTGGTCCCGTGTGAAACACGCTTGCCCTTTATTGCAGCATTCCCATTGTTAGGGCGGGCAAGGTCAACAAAGGGTTGGGTCTTTGAAGATGGATTAGGATGCCAAACAAAGCTATTAGCATTAGGATCAGTTAGAATTAGAATAACAGAGCTGGAAGGGACCTTGGAGGTCATCTAGTCCCACCCCACGCCCAAGCAGGAACTCCACACCAGGGCTAAGCATCCTTGGCTCTTTTTTTTTTTTATTGAAGATTTTTATAAATTTTTACAAAAAAACAAAAGAATAACAATACAACAACAACATAGACAAGAAACTAAACAAAACAAAACAAAACAACCCTTCCCCTACCCCCCCCAAAACACCCACTCCCTCCCCCCCCCCGGAGCTTCCCAGAGCAGAATATAGGCTTAATTAAAAAAAAAATAGAAAAGTTATATGAAAAAAAAGAGTATAACTAAGATATATGTATGTATATAAAAATAAAAGTTATAAAAAAGCTAAATAATATTTTTTATATCCAATTTAAATTGTATAAACTTTATCCATTTATCCCAAACAGCAAAAAATTTCTCTTGCGATTGTTCTTTTAAGAAAGCTGAAATCTTTGCCATTTCCGCCAAATAAGACACTTTAAGGAACCATTCCTGCAAAGTAGGCAAAGATTCCTTCTTCCAATATTGTCCTACTAACAGCCTTGCGGCTGTAATCAAATTTAACATCCTTGGCTCTTTTATGACTCGTGGACTTCAACTCCCAGAATTCCTCAGCCAGCATGGCTCAGCTTGGAAATCTCTCCCTTCCCCCTCAGCATGGCTGGCTCAGGAATTCTGGGAGTTGAAGTCCACCAGTCATGAAGGGGCCATATTTCCTCATGCTGGTTGAGGAATTCTGGGAGTTGAAATCCATGAGTCATGAAGGGGCCATAGTTCCCCCATGCTGGCTGAGGAATTCTGGGAGTTGAAGTCCACGAGTCATGAAGGGGCCATAGTTCCCCCACGCTGGCTCAGGAATTCTGGGAGTTGAAGTCCACCATTCATGAAGGGGCCATAGTTCCCCCACGCTGGCTCAGGAATTCTGGGAGTTGAAGTCCACGAGTCATGAAGGGGCCATATTTCCTCATGCTGGCTGAGGAATTCTGGGAATTAAAGTCCACGAGTCATAAAAGAGCCAAGGTTGCCTACTCTTGCTCTACACCATTTCTGACAGATGGCAGTCCAGTCTCTTCCTAAAAGCTTCCAGCGATGAAGCTCCCACAACGCCTGAAAGCAACTTCTGTTCCACTGGTTGCTTGTTCTCCCTATCAGGAAATTCCTCCTTAATTCGGCGCGGCCCTCTATATATTCCATCTTGATCCCACTTGTTAATCTGTTGTACTGCAGTGCTGAATCCAACTGCTCCCTTCCAAAGGTGTGGACTTCAGCTCCCAGAATTCCGAGCATGGGCCTGGCTAGGAATTCTGGGAGCTGAAGTCCACACATCGAGAGAACATCCAACTTGTGGAGGAACCTTTGGAGACTTGGGTGAATAACTTCTAGGAACTCAGTGGCTGGGTTCACACAGCACAGGGTCCCACCAAAGACTGGCCCAACTCATCAGGAGGGTTTTAAACTAAAGGGGGGGTAGAGAGTGACCAATCTCTAGAACAGAGCTTTTCAATCTTTTCACCTATCGTACCACTTTTAGGATATGGCAACATCCGAGGACCACCAGTCACCTAGTAAGGTGTCAAAAACTTGATGACCCAAAAAAAAAAAAGGAAAAAAGTGATAAAGTACAAGTAGTCCTCGACTTACAACAGTTCGCTTAGTGACTATTCGAAGTTACAACGGCACTGAAAAAAGTGCCCCCCGAGCCACAGCCGAGCAAGACACCTGCCTGCCCACCTGGCGGCGCTCTTCCTCCTGTCCGAGGTTTTCATTGTTGTGAGCATTTCTGTTGAGGATTGGCAGCTGGGGTGGGGTGGGGGGGGGTGTTTGGTTTTTATTCCCCCCATTTGCTGGGTGGTTGCAGCAGGTTTTGGTCACTTCACATGATCCTGGGACACTGTGACAGTCATAAATATGAATCAGTTGCCAAGCATCTGAATGTAAATCACAAGACCCTGGAGAGGCTGCAACATTCCAGCTGATCGGCGCTTCTTCTGGGCTCAGCAGAAGCACCAGGATCAGTGCTGCTTTCCAGCTGATCGGCGCTTCTTCTGGGCTCAGCAGAAGCACCAGGTTCAGTGCTGCTTTCCAGCTGGAGCTTGGCGCTGATCCTGGCGCTTCCGCTGAGCCCTGACAGCCCTGCAGCTCCAGCCGTCTCTCGCTCAGGCTTTGTGCGGTGCTGCCACTGGTTCAGCTCATTCCCTTCCCCCGCTACCCCTTTTCTAGGATGGTCACGTACCACCTGCCAGGTGCCAATGCACCACAGGTGGTACCTGTACCACTGGTTGAAAAGCCCTGGACTAGAATATCTAAAACCCAAAACCAATGACAAATCCCAAGAGAACAAATCATACACTGAGGTGAACAGTGATGAGAAAAAAGAAAAAGTCAAACAACAATCAGGAGATGCAGGAAACATGCCCATGGACAGGCATAAAAACCTTAAATGCTTATATACAAATGCTCAAAGCTTGGGGAACAAACAGGGTGAACTAGAAGCAATAGTACACAAGGGTGGGTATGACATAGTTGGCATTACAGAAACCTGGACGGACGAAATCCACGAGTGGAATGGATTGATGGATGGATAGAAATTGTTCAAAAGAAACAGGTCTACAAAAAGAGGAGGGGGAGTTGCATTATATAGAATAGAATAGAATAGAATAGAATAGAATGGAATAGAATAGAATAGAATAGAATAGAATAGAATAGAATAGAATAGAATAGATCTGGAAGGGATCCTGGAGGTCTTCTAGTCCAGCCCCCTGCTTAAGCAGGAGAACTTACACCATCTCAGACAGGTGATTGTCTAGTCTTTTCTTAAAAACCTCCAGTGTTGGGGCACCCACAACTTCTGGTGGCAAGCTGTTCCACGGGTTGATTGTCCTCACTTTCAGGAAGTTTCTCCTTAATTCCAGGTTGCTTGGAATATAGAATAGAATGGAATAGAATAGAATAGAATAGAAAATATGGAATGGAATGGAATAGAATAAAATAGAGTAGAATAGAATAGAATAGAATAGAATAGAATAGAATAGAATAGAATAGAATAGAATAGAATAGAATAGAATAGAATAGAATAGAATAGAATAGAATAGAAAATATGGAATGGAATAGAATAGAATAGAATAGAATAGAATAGAATAGAATAGAATAGAATAGAATAGAATAGAATAGAATAGAATAGAATAGAAGGGACCCTGGAGGTCTTCTAGTCCAGCCCCCACTCAAACAGGAAACCCTATACCATTCCAGACAAGTGACTGTCTAGTCTCTTCTTAAAAACCTCCAGAGATGGAGCAATCACAACTTCTGGTGGCAAGTTCTTTCCTTATTTAATCGTCCTCACTGTCAGGAAGTTTCTCCTTCATTCCAGGTTGCTTCTCTCCTTGATTAGTTTCCAACCATTGTTTTTTGTCCTTCCCTCTAGTGCTTTGGTGAACAACCTGACCCCCTCTTCTTCTTTGTGGCAGCCCCTCAAATACTGAAAAACTGCTATCATGTCTCCCCTATTTCTTCTTTTCTTTAGACTAGCCATATCCAAGTCCCGCAGCCATTCTTCGTATGTTTTAGCCTCCAGGCCTTGGATTATCTTACTTGCTCTTCTCTGATTTTTTTTCCAAACTCTTGACATCTTTTTTGTGATATGGTGACCAAAATTGGCTGCAGTATTCCAGGTGTGGCCTCACTAGGGTTTTATAAAGCGGTATAATACCTCGTGAGATCTTGATTCTGCGCCTCTGTTTATACAACCTAAGATTGTATTAGCTTTTTTTGGCTGCTGCTGTACACAGCTGGCTCTTGGTCAAGCGATCGTCCACCGGGACTCCAAGGTCCCTCTCACAGTTGTTGGTTTTGAGCCAGGTCTCGCCCAATCTGTATCGTGTCTTGGCATCTGTGCCATACAGTGGGGAAACAGATAAATTCATGAGGCCTTAAAAGTGGCAAGAAATTCACACGTGCTACTTACAGCCTCCGATCCAGCCACATCCGTCAGTGGAGAATGGTTAAAAGTGGAAAGCTGAACTTTCTCTTGAACGAAAAAAAAAAAATTAGAGCGAAGCTTGAATGAGAGGAGAAAAAAATATAAAGGTGAAATAGACAGGGACATGGAGAGACTGCTGTGTCATATTTTCACAGCAAAAAGTCTTGCATTCACTCCTCGGTGCCATTTATCAGGTCAGAAAAATGTTCCTATTGCACAAACCTCTTGCTTAGATAAATTCATACAGGAGGTGCCAGAGATGGCTGTTTTTAACCCAAAGGAAAGATTTAGAATAGAATAGAATAGAATAGAATAGAATAGAATAGAATAGAATAGAATAGAATAGAATAGAATAATGATGATGATGATGATGATGATACCCAACATATGACAATAATAATAATAATAATAATGATGATGATGATGATGGAAGGTAGAACAGAACAGAATAGAATACAATAGAATAGAATAGAATATAGAAAATGAATAGAATAGAGAAAGAATAGAATAGAATAGAATATAGAATATAGAATATAGAATATAAAATATAGAATATAGAATATAGAATAGAATAGAATATAGAAAATGAATAGAAGAGAAGAGAAGAGAAGAGAAGAGAAGAGAAGAGGAGAGTTGGAAGGGACCTTGGAGGTCATCTAGTCCAGTCCCCTGATCAGGCAGGAACCCTATAGCATTTCAGACAAATGGTTGTCCAGTCTCTTCTTAAAAACTTCTAGTGTTAGGGCATTCACAACACAACAGCAACAACAACAACAATAATCAAAGGGGGGGTAATATGTGTTCTTATCTTTTTTTAATACATTTTTTTTCTTTTTTGAATGTTCTTGTCTAGTTTTGCTTTGTTTCTATTATTTTTTTCTTTTTTGTATTTTGTATTTTAATCTTCTGAATATAATAAAAATAAATAAATTTTAAAAAGTGCCCATCTGTTATTATTAGTAATTTAAACTAGGGGGGGGGAATATGAGTTTTTATCTTTTGTTTTTTTTTTAATACGTACTTTTCTTTTTCGAATGTTTTTGCTTATTTTTGCTTTGTTTCTCTTATTTTTTTTCTTTTGGGGATTTCGTATTTTAATCTTCTGAATAAAATAAAAAAAAAATTTAAAAAAGGTGCCCATTTAAGATCTACTGCCGCCTGAATACAACATTTAATGCTGGCAAAATGAGTTTTTTTTTTAAATTAAATTAAAATCAAAGTATGGGAGCTTGGAGGCCAGAAAAAGGACTCAGCCACGCTGTATGGAAGGAAGCCTAAAATTGATAGCTCAAGAGGAGATTCTGAATCAAAATGGTTGCCAAAAAAGCCAACACAGTGCTAGGCTGCATCAACAGAGGGAGAGAATCAATATCACGTGAAGAGTTAATATCACTTTACAAGGCCTTGGTAAGGCCACACTTGGAATACGGCATCCAGTTTTGGTCACCACGATGTAAAAAAGATGTTGAGACTCTAGAAAGAGTGCAGACAAGAGCAACAAAGATGATTAGGGGACTGGAGGCTAAAACATATAAGGAACTGTTGCTGGAATTGGGAATGTCTAGTTTAATGAAGAGAAGGATGAGGGGGGACATGATAGCAGTGCTCCAGTATCTCGGGGGCTGCCCCAAAGAAGAGGGAGTCAAGCTATTCTCCAAGGCGCCTGAAGGCAGGACAAGAAGCAACGGATGGAAACTGAGCAAGGAGAGAAGCAACCTAGAACTAAGGAGAAACTTCCTGATAGTAAGGAAAATAAACCAGTGGAACCACCTGCATCCAGAAGCTGTGGGTGCTCCAACACTGTAGGTTTTTAAGAAGAGATTGGACAGCCATTTGTCTGAAATGGTATAGGGTTTCCTGCCTGAGCAGGGGGTTGGACTAGATGACCTCCAAGGTCCCTTCCAACTTTATCATGATGATGATGATGATGATGATGATGATGATGATGATGATGTTAGGGAGTTGAAGTCCATACATCTTAAAGTTGCTATTGAGAAACCCTGCTCTCTTTTCATCTGCCAAACACAAGAATGAAGCCTAAAACAATTTTACAACTTCAAGAATGCAATGTGGGGAAATGTGGGTGGGATTAATTTTGGGTGGATTATAGTAAAACAAAACAGAAACTAGAGATCGCTAATTTTCACTTCTCGCCATCTCCAGAAATATGAGTGAATGCGAGACTGACTTTTTTTTCACTTTGATGTTTTGCAAACTTCAGCAACGTTTCCACCAAATGTCACCCTGCAGATTTCAGAAATAACAGGGGGGGCTATCTTGAAGTTAAGGCTAATCGTGTTTTAAAAGCTTGGGCAGCCATAGAAACGGACGTAGGCATAAGGAGGTCTTTCACCCAATTTCCATGGCTTTTCCTTTTTATACTTTTATTCTTGAAACCGCTGCTTGCTTTTCCAGCAAGGAGCAAGGCTTAAGTCAGCTCGGAATTTAAAAAGAGAGAGATTTGGGCAGGGTACAAAATTGGATTTGAATTTATTTATTTATCAAATTTATTGGCATCTGTCTGTCTGTCTGCTTGCCTATCTATCTATCTATCTATCTATCTATCTATCTATCTATCTATCTATCTATCTGTCTGTCTGTCTGTCTGTCTGTCTGTCTATCTATCTCTATATCTATCTATCTATCTATCTATCTATCTGTCTATCTATCTTCTATCTTTCTATCTTCTATCTATCTACCTATCTCTCTCTCTCTCTATCTATCAATCAATCAATCAATCAATCAATCAATCAACTAAAGTGTATGTCTGTGTGTCTGTGTGTCTGTGTGTCTGTGTGTCTATCTATCTATCTATCTATCTATCTATCTCTATCTATCTGTCTATCTATTTTCTGTCTATCTATCTTCTATCTATCTTTCTATCTTCTATCTATCTACCTATATCTATCTATCTATCTATCTATCTATCTATCTATCTATCTATCTATCTATCTATCTATCTATCTATCTATCTATTTATCTATCATCTAAAGTATCTCTGTCTGTGTGTCTGTGTGTCTATCTATCTATCTATCTATCTATCTATCTATCTATCTATCTATCTATCTATCTATTTATCTATCATCTAATGTATCTCTGTCTGTGTGTCTGTGTGTCTATCTATCTATCTATCTATCTATCTATCTATCTATATCTATCAATCATCTAAAGTGTCTGTGGTCTGTCTATCTATCTATCTATCTATCTATCTATCTATCTATCTATTTATCTATCATCTAAAGTATCTCTGTCTGTGTGTCTGTGTGTCTGTGTGTCTATCTATCTATCTATCTATCTATCTATCTATCTATCTATCTATCTATCTATCTATCTATCTATCTACCTACCTACCTACCTATCTACCTACCTATCATCTGTCTATCTATCTGTCTGTCTGTCTCATCTATCAAATTTATTGACTGCCAATCTTACCGATAGAGTAACAATTTTTGAACAGACTGGGAAAATATTTCTGATGTAATTCCAAGGAATGCATTTGTTTGTTTGTTTATTAAATTTTTATGCCACCCTAGAAGGCGATACTGGGTGGCTTGCAAGTTAAAAAAATAAAATAAAAAATAATTTAAATATTAAAATTACCCAGCTTATGATTATAAAACTATATTGAAACCTGAAGCATGATACAAATCAAAGATAAAGAGAATTGAATCGTTGATGTACTGAGTTTTGTTTTGAGTTAGTTCTGGAAAAGCCATTTAGATGAACTTGCCAAAAAAGAAAAAAATAATTCAGCAATTTATTCATTTATTAAATGTTACAGGCTGTCTTTCAATTTGAATGTCCTTTCCCCCTGTAAGTCTTTGGAAAAAAACCAAACAAGTTTGGAAGTTAAATAAATACATAATAAATAGAACAAATTGTTGTTAGTTGTGAAGTCGTGTCCAACCCATCGTGACCCCATGGACCACGTTCCTCCAGGCCTTCCTGTCCTCTACCATCTTCTGGAGTCCATTGAAGCTCACGCCTGCTGCTTCAGGGACTCCATCCGGCCACCTCCTTCTCTGTCGTCCCCTTCTTCTCTTGCCCTCCATCTTTCCCAGCATCAGGCTCTTCTCCAGGGAGTCCTTCCTTCTTCTCATTAGGTGGCCAAAGTACTTGAGTTTCCATTTCAGGATCTGGCCTTCTCAAGAGCAGTCGGGGTTGACCTCCTCCAGGACTGACTGGTTGGATTGCCTTGCAGTCCAGGGGACTCGCAGGCGTCTTCTCCAGCACCAGAGTTCAAAAGCCTCCATTCTTTGGCCTTTCTCAGCCTTTCTTATGCTCCAACTTTCACACCCGTACATCGCAACTGGGAAAACCATGGCCTTAAGTATACATACTTTTGTTGGCAGGGTGAAGTCTCTGCTTTTTAGTACGCTGCCTAGATTTGCCATAGCTTTCCTCCCCAGGAGCAAGCGTCTTTTCATTTCTTGGCTGCAGGTCCCCGTCTGCGGTGATCTTGGAGCCCAGGAAGATAAAATCGGTCACTACCTCCATTTCTTCCCCATCTATTTGCCAGGGAAGGCTGGATGCCATGATCTGTATCGTTTCAGACAGAGCAGGCCGGGCGAGGAGAGATGGCAACTTTGCAAAATAATAATAGGACGTTCTTTCGCCAGGATGCACGGAAGGTTCCCTCCGTTTTCCCCTCTGCAAATTCAAGAGGGTTGTTTTGAATGCTTCTGCCATTTTCGGCCGGTGAGAATCGCCCTTTGAATCAGATGCTTTACATAAAACCTCAAGTTCCACTCCGAGTCACTCTCGCCTTCTCTCTTTCGGCAGGCAGATATTAAGAGTGGCGGCTCTGATTTGTCCCATCGAAACACACCAGGCTAGTCACTGCAAGAAACATTTGCCTTCCACCCCTATCTGGGTTGACCAAAAACCATAAAAATACTCTGTGTGTGTGTGTGTGTGTGTGTGTGTGTGTGTGTGTGTGTGTGCGGGGGGGGGGGGAAACAAACACAACAGTTCTTGCCTCTCTCTTCGTCTCTGGTCTCAGGGAAATATAACCACAAGATTTGCCCACGGGCTCTCCCTGGAGTTTTCTTGTGCAAATTAAGTTCATTTTCATCCAGATTGCTCCCCCCTCCACGCTCCCCCCCCCCGGCTTCAGGGTTTGATGTGGGATGAAACGATGATGTTCACATCGCTCTTTGCTTCCGTTTAAACCGTGTGGGTCTGGATGCCCCACTCCCTCGTGGAATGAACACCGACGTCCTTTTGGGTCCTGTTGACATTTGATTTCATAGAATCCTAGGGCTGGAAGGGACCTTGGAGGTCCTCTAGTCCCACCCCTTAGCCATGGCAAGAGATCTCAGACCATCTGAGACAAATCTTGGTCCAAACTCTTCTTAAAAACCTCCAGTGATGGAGCACCTCCCTCCCTCTCCCTCCCTCTCTCTCTCTCTCTCTCTCTCTCTCTCTCCCCCTCCCCCTCTCCCTCTCTCTTCCTTCAGTCTGGCTATCTGTCTGTCCGTTTGTCTATCTGTCCGTCCGTCCGTCCATCTATCTATCTATCTATCTATCTATCTATCTATCTATCTATCTATCTATCTATCTAATCTTTCTAATCTATCTATACTGTCTCTAGTATATATCTATCTGCCTGTCTGTCTATCTATCTATTTTATTTATCATCATCTCTCTCTACCTATCACTTACTCTTTTCCATCTCTCTCTCTCTCTCTCTCTCTATCTATCTATCTATCTATCTATTTTATCCATCAGCATATCTGTCTGTCTATCTATCTATCTATCTATCTATCTATCTATCTATCATCTATCTATCTATCTATCTATCTATCTATCTATCTATCTATCTATCTCTATCTATCTATCCTGTCTCTAGTATATCTATATATGTCTGTCTGTCTGTCTGTCTGTCCGTCCGTCCGTCCGTCCATCCATCCATCCATCCATCCATCCATCCATCCATCCATCCATCCATCTATCTATCTATCTATCTATCTATCTATCTATCTATCTATCTAATCTTTCTAATCTATCTATCCTGTCTCTAGTATATATCTATCTGTCTGTCTGTCTATCTATCTATTTTATTTATCATCATCTCTCTCTACCTATCTCTCTACCTATAACTTAATACAATTCTCTTACTCTTTTCCATCTCTCTCTCTCTCTCTCTCTCTCTCTCTCTATCTATCTATCTATCTATCTATCTATCTATCTATTTTATCCATCGGCATATCTGTCTGTCTATCTATCTATCTATCTATCTATCTATCTATCTATCTATCTATCTATCTATCTATCTATCTATCATCTATCTATCTATCTATCTATCTATCATCTATCATCTATCTATCTATCTATCTATCTATCTATCTATCATCTATCATCTATCTATCTATCTATCTATCTATCTATCTATCTATCTATCTATCTATCTATCTATCTTATCCATCGGCATATCTGTCTGTGTCTATCTATCTATCTATCTATCTATCTATCTATCTATCTATCTATCTATCTATCTATCTATCTATCTATCTATCTATCTATCTATCTATCCAGGGCTTTTTTTCTCATAGAACGCCCAGAACGGAGTTCTGGCACCTTTTTGGGATGGAACCTTGTAGGGTAGGCAAGGCAAGTTGTATGACCTGCGTGAGTTCCGGCACCTTTTTTTTTTTTAAACAACAAAAGCACTGTATCTATCTATCGGTCTCTCTGTCTGCAAAAGAAGGGGGAGACTCTGGAGGTGTTCTACTCCAACCCTTTCTCGCATCCTGAACAACCGCTTGTCCAGTCTCTTCTTGAAAACCTGCAGCATGGAGCACCCTCAACTTCTGGGAGAGAAGCTGTTCCATTTCGCCTCATCAGAAATTCCTCCCCAAAAGAGTGCTAAGTAAAAAGGTACACGAAAGAAAGTTCTGAGCTCTGAAAAAAAAGAAAAGAAAATACAGCTTACATTCTGGGAATTTGTGCTTTAAAAGTCTGCTGCTGGGAAATTTCTCTCTCAAAGAATGAAAGCAGGCTGATTTGCATGCCAAAAAAACAAGTTTCTCAAGCCGGTTACATAAATTTGAGCAATGCCAGCCTATTCTGCAATTCTGCTTTGATGTGGTGTCCATCGCCCCGGCTAATCCCTGCCCGGGAATGGCCTTGCTTTTTGCTCCACAAGATTGCTGCAAATCAAAAACTTCGGGCCAAAGTTGACTCTCCCTTTCAAAATCAATAAGGACTTTGTGGAAACCCTCCCAGGTCAGGAGCTGTCGCAAACGTAAAGCATTAAAACAGTTTCTGCATCTTGTTGCTTTGCTGAGAAAAAGGCAGAACTGGATTCTTGGGTAAGAAAGTGGATCAGATTTTTCTGCCACGGAGACATTCTATAATAATAATAATAATAATAATAATAATAATAATAATAATAATAATAATAATGATGATGATGATGATGATGATGATGATGATGATGTTGGAAGGGACCCTGGAGGTCATCTAGTCCACCCCCTGATGAGGCAGGAAACCCTATACCATTTCGGACAAATGGCTGTCCAATCTTTTTTTTTTTTTTTTGTATCGTGGTGACCAGAACTGGACGCATGTGAAGTATTAATACCACTTTACAAGGCCTTGGTAAGGCCACCTTGGAATCCCACATCCAGTTTTGGTCGCCACGATGTAAAAAAGATGCTGAGACTCTAGAAAGAGTGCAGAGAAAAGCAACAAAGATGATCAGGGGACTGGAGGCTAAAACATATAAGGAAGGGTGGCTGGAGTTGGGTATCTCCAGTTTAATGAAGAGAAAGATGAGGGGGGACAGGATAGCAGTATTCCAATATCTCAGGGGCTGCCATAAAGAAGAGGGAATCAAGCTATTTTCCAAGGCGCCTGAAGGCAGGACAAGAAGCAACGGATGGAAACTCATCAAGGAGAGAAGCAACCTAGAACTAAGGAGAAACCTTCTGACTGTTAGAACAATTAACCAGTGGAACAACCTGCCTCCAGAAGCAGTGAATGCTCCAACACTGGAGGTCTGCTATTGTTATTTTACTGTTTTAAAAGAACTTTTCATCTCCATTTTATTGCTGTCAGCTGCCCAGATTAGCCTTCTTGGTGAGGACTGGCAAATAAAATTAACAAACGAAACCAAGAAGGCCAGAGGCTAAAACCTATGATGAATGTTTACAGGAACTGCGAATGTCCAGTTTAATGAAGAGAAGGACGAGGGGTGACAGGATAGCAGTGTTCCAATATCTCAGGGGCTGCCCCAAAGAAGAGGGAGTCAAGCTATTCTCCAAAGCCCCTGAAGGCAGGACAAGAAGCAACGGATGGAAATTCATCAAGGAGAGAAGCAACTTGGAACTAAGGAGAAACTTCCTGCAAGTGAGGACAATTAATCAGTGAGACAGAAGTTGTGGGTGCTCCATCACTGGAGGTTTTTAAGAAGAGACTGGACAGCCATTTGTCTGGAATGGTATAGGGTTTCCTCCCTGAGCAGGGGGTTGGACTAGATGACCTCCAAGGTCCCTTCCAGCCATAAGATTGTAGGATTGCATTGGCTTTTGGGGATGCTGCCTCACACCATTGACTCCTATCACCCTAATCAAACTAATCAAATTCATCAAGGAGAGGAGCAACCTAGAACAAAGGAGAAACTTCCTAACAGTGAGAACAATTAACCAGTGGATCCAATTTTTTTTTTTTTTTAACAAAGCAGGCCACACATCAAGAGGCAGGTTCTGAGCCAATTCTCAGATTGAGCCCTAGTAGGAAGTATATTTCTTTGCGACTTTCCCCATTGTTTCCAGGGAATACAGAAGTGCTGGCCTTTTAGAAAAAAAAAAATAGTGTACTATGCTAAAGTGTTTGATTAAAACCTAGTGAGCTATTTATATTCTAGTTTTCTTTTTTCCGCTGAGCGCTGTTTTCAAGATCTGCGCCACAAAACAGGTTTTATCAAATTGTATGTTCAGGATTTGGTGACTGCATCAGCAATGCTTCAACTGCCTTGTTCTGTTTTGTTCCTTTTGGTGGGGTGGAGAGAGAGGAGGAGGAGGAGGAGGAGGAGGACTGTGTGGTCCTTGGTGATTTTCTTGCAGACATTTTATTATCCAACTAGGGAACATCATCTGTGCTGGAAGGGAGAAGGGGTTGCAGGGAGATGGAGGAGGAGGAGGAGGAGGAGGAGCAGGAAGAAGAAGAAGAAGAAGAAGAAGAAGAAGAAGAAGAAGAAGAAGAAGAAGAAGAAGAAGAAGAAGAAGAAGAAGAAGAAGAAGAAGAAGAAGAAGAAGAAGAAGAAGAAGAAGAAGAAGAAGAAGAAGAAGAAGAAGTTGGAAGGGTCCTTGGAGGTCTTCTAGTCCAACCCTAGAAGAAGAAGAAGAACAAGAAGAAGGAGGAGGAGGAGGAGGAGGAGGAGAAGAAGGAGGAGGAGAAGGAGGAGGAGGAAGAAGAAGAACAAGAACAAGAAGAAGAACAAGAAGTTGGAAGGGTCCTTGGAGGTCTTCTAGTCCAACCCTAGAAGAAGAAGAAGAACAAGAAGAAGGAGGAGGAGGAGGAGAAGAAGAAGAAGAAGAGGAGGAGGAGGAGGAGGAGGAAGAGGAGGAGGAGGAGGAGGAGGAGGAGACAGCAACGATGATCAAGGGGAAGGAGAAGAAGTAGTGGTAGAGAGAGAGGAGAAGAAGGAGAAGGAGAAGGAGGAGGAGATTATATTCCCTACTACCCTCACTAGCATTATAGTAACAGTAGGAAAGTGGACCAGAAAGGAAATGGAGTTGAGTTACAGCAAAGCCTTCACCTAATACGCTGAGCAAAAACCCTTCGCTCCTTTGTGTGGTGTTGTGTTCTATGAATTGTGTTTCAACCAGGAACAAATGTCAGCTTAGCAAGTGCCTCTGAAGAACGGAAGCTTCCTCTGCTTGCCCTTTCTCCTCTCCGCCACCAGGCCCAGCTGCTGATGCCGAAAAAGCCAGATTTCACGGTGGAAAGGAATCGGAGGTTTCACGGTCCGGATATGGTGGGCCAGCCCGCCTCCTCTTTCGAATCTGAGACCTGCTTTGCTTTCAGAAAGCTGCAGGGCTGAAACTCAAGGGCGGAAAGTGACTCACCAGGGCTTCGGTCTCGCTGAAATTCAGCTTCTCTCAGCCCCCAGACGGGCAGGATGGAGTTGGAGACGTTCAGCCCGCTCGGAAAAATAAAATAAAATGCTTGCTTCCAAAAGTTCCTCTCCCAAGAATTGAAGGTCACCCGGTTGGATCAGCTCAAGGCCCAACTAGATCTTCCTCTGGGGTAAACTTCCCTCCTGGAGGGGAGGAAGGGGCTCTCTAAGCAAGAGATAATAATAATAATAATAATAATAATAATAATAATAATAATAATAATAATAATAATAATAATAATAATAATAATAATAATAATAATAATAAAACATCTACCAGACTATCCCACCTCCTTTACATGGATGATCTGAAGCTGTATGGAAAAACATCATCTGAAATAGAATCGCTGCTCAACACTGTTCGTATATATAGCCAAGATATTGTAATGGAGTTTGGCTTGGACAAATGTGCCAGACTTACTATCAAACAAGGAAAAGTAGTGAAAACTGAAGGAATCAAGATGCCCCACGAAAATAACATTAAGAGTCTGGATGAGGAAGAGTACTACAAATACTTGGGTATCCTTCAAGCTGACAACATCAAGCACACTGAAGTCAAGAAAAAGATTAGAGGTGAATACATCAAGAGAGTGAAGAAGATCTTAAAATCCAAACTCAAGGGAGGAAATACCATAAAGGCAATCAGCACCTGGGCAATTCCAGTCATTAGGTACACAGCTGGAATAGTGGACTGGACTCAAGCAGAACTAAAAGCAATGGATAGGCAGACCGGAAAAATAATGACAATGAATCATGCTCTTCATCCACGCAGTGACATTGACAGACTTTATCTACCAAGGCAAATAGGTGGGCGTGGACAAGTACATCAGATGGTTGAAGAAGAAAAAATGGCTTTGGAAGAATATCTGAAGAACAACGATGAAAATGCACTGAAATTAGTATATCAGGAAGGCTTACTGACTACTGGAGAGACCAAACTGGCCTACAAGAAAGACCAAATGAAGAACAGAATAGAGGCATGGGAAGACAAAGCACTACATGGCCAATACATGAAAAAAATAGCTGGGAAAGCAGATAATAACAAGACCTGGCAATGGCTAAGAGCAGGAAAATTGAAGGAAGAGACCGAGGGACTAATTCTGGCTGCACAAGACCAAGCCTTAAGGACAAATGCATACAAAGTCAAAATTGAGAAGATAGCAACAGACAGTAAGTGCCACCTATGCAAAGAAGCTGAAGAAACAGTGGACCACTTGGTAAGCTGTTGCAAGAAGATTGCACAGACTGACTACAAGCAGCGGCATGACAAAGTAGCAACAATGGTGCATTGGAAGATCTGCAAAAAATATCATTTGCCTGTAAGCAAAAGCTGGTGGGATCATAAAATAGAGAAAGTTATAGAAAACGATAAACTGCTCTGGGACTTCAGAATTCAAACAGACAAGCACCTGCAACATAACACCCCAGACTTAACAATTGTCGATAAGAAAGACAAAAAAGTCTGGATAGTGGACGTGGCAGTGCCTGGAGATAGCAGAATAGACGAGAAAGAACTGGAGAAGATAACAAAATACAAAGACCTACAAATAGAAATAGAATGACTGTGGCAAAAGCAAGCAAGGGTAGTACCAATAGTCATAGGCTCCTTGGGTGCAATCCCAAAACAACTGGAGCACCCCTTGAACACCATTGGCATTGACAAATTCGCTATTAGTCAATTGCAAAAGGCGGCCTTATTAGGAACTGCTTCCATCCTGCGACGATATCTGTAATACCATCAAACATCCACATCTGCCTATCCCAGGTCCTGGGTAAGGACTCGATAGGTAGACAAAATGCCAAATCCAGTCTGAACATCTGGCTGACTGTGCGATGATCCATAATAATAATAATAAAGTTGGAAGGGAGCTTGGAGGTCATCTAGTCCAACCCCCTGCTCAGGCAGGAAACCCTATACCATTTCGGACAAAGGGCTGTCCAGTCTCTTCTTAAAAACTTGCAGTGTTGGAGCATTCACCGCTTCTGGAGGCAGGTGATTCCACTGGTTAATTGTTCTCACTGTCAGGAAATTTCTCCTTAGTTCTAGGTTGCTTCTCTCCTTGATGAGTTTCCATCTGTTGCTTCTTCTCCTGCCTTCAGGTGTTTTGGAGAATAGCTTGACTCTCTCTTCTTTGGGGCAGCCCCTGAAATGTTGGAAGGCTGCTATCCTGTCCCCCCTCGTCCTTCTCTTCATTAAACTAGACATACCCAATTTCAGCAGCCTTTCCTTATATGCTTTAGCCTCCAGTCTCTTAATCCTCTTTGTTGCTCTTCTCCGCACTCTTTCTAGAGTCTCAACATCTTTTTTACATTGTGGTGATCAAAACTGGATGCAGGATTCCAAGTGTGGCCTTAACAAGGCCTTATAAAGTGGTATTTAACACTTCACGTGATCTTGATTCTCTCCCCCTGTTCATGCAGCCTAGCACTGTGTTGGCTTTTTTGGCAGCACACGGCTGGCTCCTGTTGAAGGGATGGTCCACTAGGACTCCACTAGGATGGAGGCCTTGACACTCAAAGTAGGAGTTTTCCTACCGCTAGGAGGTCATAGGGAATCTTCAAGGCCAGGAGTTCCACAAAGGATGTGTCCTTCACAGATTTATTTGGCCTTCTTTCTAAGCAGCCATGGTGGTGTCTCTCTTCATGTCAGTGGGGATGAATTTTGCAGGCTGATTTTTGCAGATTAAAGAAATTCTCTTCGAGGGAGCAACGGAAATAGACGCTCACGAGTCAACTTTGGAGAGTAGACGGGTACAAAGAGGTCTTCCCCCGTGCAGCAGAGTGGAAGGATGTGATTCTGGCTGTTTTAGGGGTGCTTGGCAGATAGATCTCCAGTGCTTCCATTACATCTCATCCCTCTGCAGAGGATTCGGGTGAGGGATTGAACCAGGAAGGAATCAGAACTCAGACCAGGACCTTTATTGGACAGCAAATGAAGTCTCCACTCCCATTTCCAGGAATGTATACAGGTTGAGTGTGGGATGCTTGGTGCTCTATGAACATGGTGGCTTTCTTGTGGATGTTTCATTGCTGGCGCTGATGTTGTTACCTAGTTGGGTCATAAAACGTCTGCAAGAAAACGTCTGTTTAGAGGGCACCAATGACCCCCACAGTGCTCTTCTTCTTCTTCTTCTTCTTCTTCTTCTTCTTCTTCTTCTTCTTCTTCTTCTTCTTCTTCTTCTTCTTCTTCTTCTTCTTCTTCTTCTTCTTCTTCTTCTTCTTCTTCTTCTTCTTCTTCTTCTTCTTCTTCTCTGCAAACTTTCTCCCTTCTAGCACTGATGATGTTCCCTAGATGGGTCACAAAATGTCTGCCAGAAAACTACCAAGCTCAGAGAGCAACAAGGACCCCACAGTTGTTGCTGTTGTTGTTGTTGTTGTTGTTGTTGTTGTTGTTCTTCTTCTTCTTCTTCTTCTTCTTCTTCTTCTTCTTCTTTCTTCCTCCTCCTCCTCCTCCTCCTCCTCCTCCTCCTCCTCCTCTTCTCTTCTTCTTCTTCTTCTTCTTCTTCTTCTTCTTCTTCTTCTTCTTCTTCTTCTTCTTCTTCTTCTTCTTCTTCTTCTTCTTCTTCTTCTTCTTCTTCTTCTTCTTCTTCTTCTTCTTCCTCTCTGCAAACTTTCTCCCTTCTAGCACTGATGATGTTCCCTAGATGGGTCACGAAATGTCTGCTAGAAAACTACCAAGCTCAGAGAGCAACAAGGACCCCACAGTTGTTGCTGTTGTTTTTGTTTTTGTTGTTGTTTTTGTTGTTGTTGTTGTTCTTCTTCTTCTTCTTCCTCCTCCTCCTCCTCCTCCTCCTCTCTTCTTCTTCTTCTTCTTCTTCTTCTTCTTCTTCTTCTTCTTCTTCTTCTTCTTCTTCTTCTTCTTCTTCTTCCTCTTCTTCTTCTTGTGGATGTTTCATTACTAGCACTGATGTTGTTACCTAGTTGGGTCATGAAATGTCTGCAAGAAAACATCTGCTTAGAAAGCCCCAAGGACCTCCTCTTCCACTCTCTTCTTCTTTCTCTCCTCTTTCATCTTCTACTACAGAGGTCCCCAACCTTTTGGGCACCAGGGACCGGTTCCGTGGAGAGAGGCTTTCCCGCGGACCGGAGGGTGCGTGGTTTTGTGTGCTGCCTGCATCCCGCAGAGGGGCTTTGGTTATTTGTGCGGACCGGTTGCTGACATGCTGCATCCCGGTACCGGTCCACAGACCGGGAGTTGGGTACCCCTGTTCTATTAAACTTCCCCACCTAACTCTGGCTTGCTCTCAGCCTCATCCTTCAATCTCTGGGTAACTGGCTTCCTTATAGATCTCCTGAAGCTGCCACAGCTTGGTCAGCAGCCAGCAATGCTTCAGGGACAGGGGTAGGCAACCTTGGCTCTTTTATGACTTGTGGACTTCAACTCCCAGAATTCCTGAGCCAGCCATACTGAGGGGAAAGGGAGAGGCTTCCAAGCTGAGCCATGCTGGCTGAGGAATTCTGGGAGTTGAAGTCCAGGAGTCATGAAGGGGCCATATTTCCCCCACGCTGGCTCAGAAATTCTGGGAGTTGAAGTCCATGATCATGAAGGGGCCAAAGTTCCTGCACGCTGGCTCAGGAATTCTGGGAGTTAAAGTCCACGAGTCATGAAGGGGCCAAAGTTTCCCCCATGCTGGCTGAGGAATTCTGGGAGTTGAAGTCCACGAGTCATGAAGGGGCCATAGTTCCCCCACACTGGCTCAGGAATTCTGGGAGTTGAAGTCCACGAGTCATGAAGGGGCCAAAGTTTTCCCCATGCTGGCTCAGGAATTCTGGGAGTTGAAGTCCGCGAGTCATGAAGGGGCCATAGTTTCCCCCACGCTGGCTCAGGAATTCTGGGAGTTGAAGTCCGCGAGTCATGAAGGGGCCAAAGTTTTCCCCATGCTGGCTCAGGAATTCTGGGAGTTGAAGTCCGCGAGTCATGAAGGGGCCAAAGTTTCCCCCATGCTGGCTCAGGAATTCTGGGAGTTGAAGTCCGCGAGTCATGAAGGGGCCACAGTTCCTCATGCTGGCTGAGGAATTCTGGGAGTTGAAGTCCACGAGTCATAAAACTCATAAAAGGGCCAAGGTTGCCTACCCCTGCTCCAGGCAGACAGAACTGGACAACTAGCATGATTGTAACCACTCTCTCCTCTCCTTTTTGGCTGTTCCTTTCTGTTCTTAACTCCCCTCCCTTTGAAGCGCCTGTTGATCCTCCCCATTCACTCACTCAAAAAATAAAGAGGGTGACATCTTTTCAGAGGCTGTTTTTCATGACTAGTTTATTTTTAACCATGCACAGTTGGCTTATTTATAGCACGCCGCTTTAGGTAAACTTTGAAACTTTTCCAGATAGCGCAATTTGGGGATAAATGGTGTTAAATGCAGCATTTTTCTCTCTCCTGGGATTTTGACGAGGCCAACGGTTGAATGGAACAAACAAACTCATGGATCTACTCAAGATGCCCCAGTCTTTTCTTTCTGGCGTTAATTACTCGGGTTTGGTGACCGTCGCATCCTTTGTGCAAAAGTTAAGAGTCCACTTTAAGAGTCATTTCGTGCTTAGCATTGCAACGGATTTCCCCCCTCTAAATTAGAGGGTGGGTGGGCTGCTTTTTTACTAGGAAGGACTGGCACTTTATGGCAGAATTGAGGGCTGAGCTGAAAACCCACCAAGAGGTGATCCAAGGGTAAGTTAAGGGCGGCTGGGGTTAGTTTGCTAATGTTGGGCATGTCTAGTTTAATGAAGAGAAGGACGAGGGGGGACAGGATAGCAGAGTTCCAGTATCTCAGGGGCTGCCCCAAAGAAGAGGGAGTCAAGCTATTTTCCAAGGCGTCTGAAGGCAGGACAAGAAGCAACGGATGGAAACTCATCAAGGAGAGAAGCAACCTGACACCAAGAAGAAACTTCCTGACTGTTAGAACAGTTAACCAGTGGAACTGCTTGCCACCAGAAGCTGTAAATGCTCCAACACTGGAGCCTTTTAAGAAGAGACTGGGTCTCCTGCCTGAGCAGGGGGTTGGACTAGAAGATCTCCAAGGTCCCTTCCAAGTCTATTCTGCTTGATTGATTGGTTCCTGAGAAATATGGGACGGGTCGCGGGAGAGAAATCTGCCAGCCGTCCAACTCTGTTATTCTGTTATTCTGCTCTTCGGGTTTCCTGTGGCTTAGAAGGTTGTACGCAGGAAAACAAGCGACACATATTGTGGGTGTATTTTGGTGGTTTGTTTTTTTTTAAATTGGGAGACAAGAGTTTTGTTTTTTCTTTTTAAACTCTAAAGCTACAGGAAACGGTAGCCCCAAGATGACCTGCCTGGTCCTGAGCAGGGTTAGACCTGATTTTTGAGTCCTTGCTTGGGAGACACTTAAGAAATTGTGACATTGTTGTCTAGACTGGTGAGCCAGGACCATGCAGAAGAAGACAGTAGAAACAGTAGTTGGTGAGTTCTAGTATTGCTTTAGGCGTGAAAGACGGCTGGGTCACTTTAGGCCAATCACCAGGAGATGTGAGTTCTAGTCTCGCCTTAAGCATGAAAGCTGGCTGGGTGTCTTTGGGCCAATCACCAGGAGATGGTGACTTATAGTCCCGCCTTAATCATGAAAGCCAGCTGGGTGTCTTTGGGCCAATCATCGGGAGATGTGAGTTCTAGTCCTGCCTTAGGCATGAAAGCTGACTGGCTAGCTCTGAGCCAATCACCAGAAGATGGTGACATCTAGTCCCACCTCAGGCGCAAAAGCTGCTGGTAACTTTGAGCCAATCACCAGGAGATGGTGAGTTCTAGTCCTGCCTTAAGCATGAAAGCCAGCTGGGTGACTTTGAGCCAATCACCAGGAGATGGTGAGTTATAGTCTCGCTTTAGCTATTTTCCAAAGAACCTGAAGGCAGGAGAAGAAGCAACGGGTGGAAACTAATCAAGGAGAGAAGAAACCTAGAACTAAGGAGAAACTTCCTGACAGTTAGAACAATTAACCAGTGGAACAGCCTGCCTCCAGAAGCAGTAAATGCTCCAACACTGGAAGTTTTTAAGAAGAGACTGGACAGCCATTTGTCCGAAATGGTGTAGGGTTTCCTGCCCGAGCAGGGGGTTGGACTAGATGACCTCCAAGGTCCCTTCCAACTTTACTACTATTACTTTAGGCCCGAAAGCTGACTGGCTGGCTTTGAGCCAATCACTAGCAGTGGTGAGTTCTAGTCCCACCTTAGGCGTGAAAGCCAGCAGGGTGACTTTGGGCCAGTCACTCCCTCTCAGCCCAATCCACCTCACAAGGTTGTGATTCTGAGGAAATTAGGAGGAGGAAGTTATGTTGGATATGTTCTCCACCTTGAGTTATTTGTAAAAATAATAAAGGCAGGATAATAAAATAAAATATAAAATAAAATAAATATAAAATAAAATGTAAAATAAAATAATAAAATAAAATGTAAAATAAATAAAATAAAATAAAAAATATAAAATAAAATAAGAAAATAAAAATAAAATAAATATAAAATAAAATGTAAAATAAATAAAATAATAAAATAAAATGTAAAATAAAATAAAACAAAATAAAAAATATAAAATAAAATAAGAAAATAAAAATAAAAGAAATATAAAATAAAATGTAAAATAAATAAAATAATAAAATAAAATGTAAAATAAAATAAAACAAAATAAAAAATATAAAATAAAATAAGAAAATAAAAATAAAAGAAATGCATAAAATATACAATATAAATAAAAATATAAAATAAAATAATAAAATAAAAGAAATGAATATAATACATAATATAATATTATAAAAATATAAAATAAAATAAATAAAATAAGTAAAATAAAAAATAATAAAATAAAATATAAATATTCTGACTATGAAAATGGTAGAGGCGTGTCCCTCAAATCACCAAAGATGGTAATAATAATAATAATAATAATAGTAATCAAAAAGTTGGAGGGGACCTTGGAGGTCATATAGCCCAACCCCCTGCTTAGGCAGGAAACCCTATACCATTTCAGACAAATGGCTGTCCAGTCTTTTGACTCAGCCATGGACACCCACAAAACTGGGATCCTTTCCCACACCTCGATCTGCAGAAGCAACAGACCAGTGGGTTCCCTTCCTTGACAGATTTTTAACCTGGTTACTGACTTAACCTGTTTTATGGATTGGCTCAACACAGCCTAACAAAACAGGTTGGGTTCAGTCAATAAACTTGGCCCTTAAAAAAAAAAAAGAAAAACTAACAATTAACCAAGATTGTTAGGATATTTAAATTTAGCAGCTGGAATAGTGACGTGTACAATGGGCCACAACACGCAGTTGTAGTTGATTGGTTGAAGAGGGCAGGCTGCTGCCTGAGGCAATCTGCGCTGTGATTAGTTGCTGTGGGCATGAAGGGGCATTGCCCTTTTTTCCCGCCTTTTTCTTTTGTGTGTGCTCTGTTTATTACCTCATGTGATTTACCTCACGATGTCAGTATGTTCCTGACTATCTTGTCTGCTGTGAATATAGATGTTAAATATATTTTTTTATATTAAGCCACAAGTTCGTGTCAGTGTCTCTGACTTCATTTGGGCACCTGCTGTGCAATTTCCCGACAATGAACCTTGACCAAGACTTTTATTGGTACCTGCATCTACTAAGCTTTCCCCCAATGTGGTTAAATGCATTGTGTAAACGTTGCCCATATGCACACGTAGTCCTTGATATGCAACCATTGGTTTAGTGACCGTTTAAAGATAACAACGGCACTGAAAAAAGTGATTGATGATCTTTTTTCCACACTTAACAACCAATACATCATCACCACAATCACTTGATCAAAATCCTGTCAACTGACTCATATTTATGACGGTTGCAGAGTCCCGGGATCACGTGATCCCTTTTTGTGATCTTCTGATAAACAAATAAAATACAACACTGATAGTCCTTGACTTACAACAGTTCATTTAGTGACCGATCAAAGTTACAAAGGCACTGTGAAAAGAGACTTATGACCATTTTTCACACAACGATTGTTGCAGCATGATCATGCGATCAAAATTCAGAGGCTTGGCATGTACTTATGAAGTCGCTGTCCCAGTTTCATGGTGATGAAACTTTTGTGACTTTCTGAGAAGCAAAATCAATGGGGGAAGCCAAATTCACTAAACAACCGGGTCACTAACTTAACATCTGCAGTGATTCTCTTAACAACTGTGGTGAGAAAGGTTGTAAAATGGGGCAAAACTCTCATAACAACTGCTTGGCTTAGCAACATAAATCATGACCTCGATTATGGTTGTAAGATGAGCACTACCTGTACTTCAAGGCCTGTGCTACCTGTATTAAAAACTAATAGAGGCAGGATAAATAAATAAATATATAAAGAAATAACCAGCCTATTTTTTATTCTGCCTTTTCCTCCCCCCCCTCCTCTTTAAATTGTTTTGTCTATGGGACCAATTTACTAATTTGCTGCTAAAGCAAAGGTCAGTCTGGAACTTTTTAGAATAGAATAGAATAGAATAGAATAGAATAGAATAGAATAGAATAGAATAGAATAGAATAGAATAGAATAGAATAGAATAAGAAATAGAACAGAATAAAATAAGGAATAGAATAAAATAGAATAGAATAAGGAATAGAATAGAATAGAATAGAATAGAATAGAATAGAACAGAATAGAATAAAATAGAATAGAATAAGAAATAGAATAAAACAGAATAGAATAGAATAAGAAATAGAATA
>CM077922.1:103680553-103690553 GCA_039797435.1 Crotalus adamanteus | reverse complement strand
AGAAAGACTGTGGCAAAAGCAAGCAAGGGTAGTACCAATAGTCATAGGCTCCTTGGGTGCAATCCCAAAACAACTGGAGCACCACTTGAACACCCTTGGCATTGACAAATTCGCTATTAGTCAATTGCAAAAGGCGGCCTTATTAGGAACTGCTTCCATCCTGCGACGATATCTGTAATACCATCAAACATCCACATCTGCCTATCCCAGGTCCTGGGTAAGGACTCGATAGGTAGACAAAATGCCAAATCCAGTCTGAACATTTGGCTGACTGTGCGATGATCAATAATAATAATAATAATAATAATAATAATAATAATAATAATAATAATAATAATAATAATAATAGTAATAGTAATAATGACTCGATAGGTAGACAAAATGCCAAATCCAATCTGAACATCTGGCTGACAGTGCGATGATCAATAATAATAATAATAATAGTAAAATTGGAAGGGACCTTGGAGGTCATCTAGTCCAACCCCTGCTCAGGCAGGAAACCCTATACCATTTCGGACAAATGGCTGTCCAGTCTCTTCTTCCAGTGTTGGAGCATTCACCGCTTCTGGAGGCAGGTGATTCCACTGGTTAATTATTCTAACTATCAGGAAGTTTCTCCTTAGTTCTAAGTTGCTTCTCTCCTTGATGAGTTTCCATCCGTTGCTTCTTGTTCTGCCTTCAGGTGCTTTGGAGAATAGCTTGACTCCCTCTTCTTTGGGGCAGCCCCTGAGATACTGGAACGCTGCTATCCTGTCCCCCCTCGTCCTTCTCTTCATTAGACTATACATAACCAATTCCAGCAGCCGTTCCTTCGTATGTTTTAGCCTCCAGTCCCCTCATCATCTTTCCAGAGTCTCAACATCTTTTTTACATCAGGGAGACCAAAACTGGATGCCGTATTCCAAGTGTGGCCTTATCAAGGCCTTGTAAAGTGGTAAAAGCTCCAAGTCTTCTTCTCCTGAGACCTGGTTTGACCCGACCACGGCAAAGAAGATTTTTGCAAGTGCGCTTGATTGCAAACTGCATGTGAGCCACATACGTTAGCACAAAGCTGCATGTGTTAGCACAAAACAACACAGTACAAAACATGTGTCCTTTTAGGTCAGGTCTTCTTTGTCTAATCTTACAACTGGGTTAGCAGCTCAAGGGAGTGGAATGGCTGGAATGCGACACCAGAAGACGACATCCAGAGGGAAGGCTCCTCTCGCAAGTGGGCGGCCCGCAGACTTGAAGTACACTGGCCACATCCTGAGTCTCCTTCTGTGGGATATACCGGAAGGATGAAGGGCACAAATAATCATTAAAGCAAAAATCAGATTGTTTGGTTCAGGCAGGAGAAGCACACCAGGCAGGAGGGCTGGGGATTGGGGGCAGCAGGTGGGGCTGTCCCGATGGCCAGCAGAGTCCGGAGACGTCTCCAAAAAGGGCTTTTTGCACCCCTGGCTGGAACTATGGAGGCAAAGGAAACCCAGCCTCTGGGAATGGATCACCCAGATGGATTTGGCCTTTGGGAAAGAAAGGAAGGGTAGACGGGAATGGCTCCTTTCTCTTGTGAAAAATCCAGAAAGAAGCATGTTTTTAGCGGAGGGAGAAGGAAGGAAGGAGATATAAAGGAAAAACGAGAGGGAAGGAGAGTGGAAGGAAGGGAGGGAGAGAAGGAAGAAAGAAAAGAAAGAAAGAAAGAAAGAAAGAAAGAAAGAAAGAAGGAGGGAGGAAGGAAGGAAGGAAGGGAGGGAGGGAAAGAAAGAAGGAAAGAAAAAGGGGAGGGAGAGAGGGAGGGAGGGAGGGAGGGAAAGAAAGAAAGAAAGAAAGAAAGAAAGAAAGAAAGAAAGAAAGAAAAAGAAAGAGGGAAAAAAGGAAGGAAGAAAAAGAAGAAAGAAAGAAAGAAAGAAAGAAAGAAAGAAAGAAAGAAAGAAAGAAAGAAAGAGAGGGAGGGAAAGAAAGAACAAAAGAGGAGGGAGGGAGGGAAAGAAAGAGAGAGAAAAAGAAAGAAAGAGAGAGGGAAAGGAAGAAGGAAGAAAGAAAGGAAAGAAGAAGGAAGGAAGAAAAGAAAAAGAGAAAGGGAAACAAAGAAAGAAAGAGGGAGGGAGGGAAAGAAGGAAGGAAGGAAAGAAGTAAGGAAAGAAGGAAAGAAAAAGAGAAAGGGAAAGAAAGCAAAAGAAAGAAAGAAAGGGAGGGAAAGAAAAAAAGAAAGGAAGGAAGAAAGAAAGAGGGAGGAAGGGAAAGAAGGAAGGAAAGAAGAGAAAGGAAGGAAGGAAGGAAGGAAGGAAGGAAGGAAGGAAAGAAAAAGTAAAAGGGAAAGAAAGAAAGAAAGAAAGAAAGAAAGAAAGAAAGAAAGAAAGAAAGATAGAAAAAAAGAAAGACGCAAAGCCTTCTCTTTTGCAGAATGCAAGCAGACGGATGGGCTTTCAAAGAAAGAAAGAAAAAGAGAGAGAGAGAGAGAGGGAGAGAGAGAGAGAGAGAGAGAGGGTGGGAAAGGAAAAGAAAGAAAGAAAAGAAAAGAAAAATCTCAGTTCCCAGCCTCAGCTTGGCCCCAAACAGTATCTAAAACGCAACGTGGACCGAACAAGGGATCCCCACTTCTGTAAAAGCCAGGGCAGGATTCCTCGGAAAACCGTCTCGTTCTGCCTCTTCTTAGATCCGGTGCCCTGGCTGTGCAGTCCGTAACAAAAGCTTGTGGCGAAACCAACTCAGAAACTCCTGCGAGGGGAACTGGTGGTGCCTGATGGGCTGGTTCCCAAGGGGGAACACAAGTTCAGAGTCATCAGTTACGAAGCTGCTTCTTACAGGAACAGAAAAAAAACAGTCTGCAGTTCCTCAAAGAGGTAAAGAAACATCAAACGTGCCAGGAAAAACAAAAAACCAAGAGATTCTAGGAACGACCTATTGGGGTGAAGACTCTGGATCTGTTGACGGGCCCAGATCTTTTAGGACAGAGGTAGGCCACCTTGGCTCTTTTATGACTGGTGGACTTCAACTCCCAGAATTCCTGAGCCAGCCGTGCTGAGGGGAAAGGGAGAGGTTGCCATGCTGAGCCATGTTGGGTCAGGGGTTCTGGGAGTTGAAGTCCACCAGTCATGAAGTGGCCATAGTTCCCCCATGCTGGCTCAGGAATTCTGGGAGTTGAAGTCCAGAAGTCATGAAGGGGCCATAGTTCCCCCATGCTGGCTGAGGAATTCTGGGAGTTGAAGTCCACCAGTCATAAAAGAGCCAAGGTTGCCTACCCCTGGTCTATGGCCTAGATCACTGTTTCTCAATCATGGCAGCTTGAAGACGTATGAACTTCAACTCCCATAATTCCTCAGCCAGCATGGGGGAACTATGGCCCCTTCATGACTTCTGGACTTCAACTCCCATGCTGGCTCAGGAATTCTGGGAGTTAAAGTCCACGGGAGTTAAAGTCCACGTCACAGTTCCCCACCTCTGTTCTAAGGTTTCAATCAGAATAGAGCTGGAAGGGACCTTGGAGGTCTTCTAGTCCAGCCCCCTGCTCAAGCAGGAGACCCTCTACCATTTCAGACAAGTGGCTGTCCAGTCTCTTTTTAAAAACCTCCAGTATTGAAGCACCCACAACCTCTGGTGGCAAGTGGTTCCACTGGTTAATTGTCCTCACAGTGAGGAAGTGTCTCCTTAATTCCAGGTTGCTTCTCTCCTTGATTAGCTTCCATCCGTTGCTTCTTGTCCTGCCTTCAGAAGAGAACAGGTGGAACCCCCCCTTCTTTGGGGCAGCCCCTCAGATACTGGAAGACTGCTAGCATGTCTCCCATATTTCTTCTTTTCTTTAGACTAGCCAAACTCAATTCCTGTTTTAGTCTCCAGGCCTTGGATCATCTGAGTTGCTCTTCTCTGCGCTTTTTCCAAAATCTCAACATCTTTTTTTTTTTATAACGTGGTGACCAAAACTGGCCACCCTATTCCAGGTGTGGCCTTACTAAGGCTTTATAAAGCGGTACTAACACTTCACCTGATCTTCATTCTAGGCCTCCGTTTATACAAACCAGGATTGTATTAGCTCTTTTGGCTGCTGCTGCACATGGCTGAAGGGATCGTCCTCCAGGACTCCGAGATCCCTAGAAATCCAGGGACTTTCGTGAACTCCCTTTTGACATTTGGTTTGTTTACAGTCTCGAGCGATGAATCAGAGGTCGAAGTGAGCTGAAAGAGAGTTGAGGAACGCTCCGTATCTGAAGTGAGATCAGTTCTCTGCTCAAGCGTGGAATCGATAGCCATCATAATCCTTGCAACTGTTGAGGTGATCCACCCAGTTTTTTCAGATGGAGGCCAATTATGCAGAGCAATTCTACTGAAGTCAAAGAGGTGGGGGATCTGGAGGTGGCCACCACCCACTGCTTAGTTCTGCCAACATGCCTCATCTTAGCAGAAGTGAAGGTTTTCTGTTCCTTCATCTCCAGCTAAGTTCTTGAGATGATTGCAGTTTCTTCTTGCTGAAGGTCTTCACTTAATCTAAAGCCATCCAACCAGGAGATTTGGATGTCCTGGGAAGATGGGAAGTTTTGAAGGAGAGATTGGACAACCATTTGTCTGAAATGGTATATAGGGTCTTCTGCCTGAGCAGGGGGTTGGACTAGATGACCTCCCAAGTCTTTTCTACTTCTGTTATTTTGATGGCCTTTCCATCTGTTGCACTGTGGACTCCATGCGTCTTTCAGAGCCAAGCAACCACTTGTATTTAACCACCACAACAACACATCTGGGGAAGATCTGTGACCTGCTGGGACTTTCTGAGGATCAATTCAGTCTTAAATAGTGATTCTCAACTTTGGCAACTTGAAGATAGTTCAAATCTGGGATTTTAACTCCCAGAATTCTTCAGCCAGCTAAGCTTGGCAACTTGAAGATGAGGGACTTCAACTCCCAGAATTCTTCAGCCAGCCAACCTTGGCAATTGGAAGACGGTGGACTTCAACTCCCAGAATTCCCCAGCCAACCAAAACTTGTCAACTTGGTGGACTTCAAGTCCCAGAATTCTTCAGCCAGCCAACCTTGAGAAGTCGAAGATTGTGGACTTCAACTCCCAGAATTCTCAAGCCAGGTAACCTTGCCAACTTGAAGGTGGTGGACTTCAAGTCCCAGAATTCTTCAGCTTCATATAACTGCCAAGGTTTGAACAACACTGCCTTAGACTATCAGAGGTTCCAACCCTGGAGATGTGCTGATTGGGATAGGCCTTGTCCTCTGTGGCCTTGGGTCAGGCAGACCCCATGGACCTCCTTGGAGTAAGGCAGTGGTTCTCAACCTTTTTAATGCCGCGACCCCCAACCGGTCGTAAGTCGAGGACTACTCAACTGGTGCAGCACCGTTCGCAGAATGGGACTTTTGGCGGGCTCAGCAGGGCAGAGACAGAGGCTTTTGAAAGCCAATAGAATAAAAGGGAGTAGCACAGCTAAGAAAAAGGGGGGAAAATGGCGGACTGCGTTGTTTGGCGACCCGCGTGAAATGGTCGTTCGACCCCAAATGGGGTCCCGACCCACAGGTGGAGAACCACTGGAGTAAGGTGTGAGCACTGCCATGACGGGGAAGCAAGCAAGGAGGAGAAGGAACAGTTCACTTCAGGCTGGAGGAAATTTCCACCTCCTTGGAGGAGGGGTGACCGAGAATGTTCTATCCAAATCAGAAGAATGCCCTCCATCTGCTTTGCATGGCTACTACAGACTTACTCCACCCTAGGCTCCTAATGGGCCACACCCCAGCTGGAATAAAGTCCCTTATGGGAAGGTCATGCGGGGGGGGGGAGGGGAATTTCCCACTTCCCTCCCCGACTCTAAAACCCTGGCTGATGTCCTCTCCAAGACTTCCTTTCCTTATTTCTGAGTTCCTCTTAATACAAAACTTTTGAGAAGTTTCAGAGGAAGTTTCAGAAGTTCCTAGTTTGAGCGACAGCCGGAAGAGTAAATGCAAGAGAAAAAAAAGAAAAGCAGAAGTTTTGTAAAAACGCCTGTTTCCATTCCACTCATGCTCTCCTTAATGATATATCCTTATCGTGGCTACCCTCCTACATCCTATCGCTGAGATTATCAACTTTAATAGCTTCTCCTTGGGTAACAGGGCCCTAATTACACCAGGGAACTGGAATTGGGACAGATTGCATCTGAGTCTTTCCAAGTTGCGGTGTTGACAGGCTCCGGGTGCACGTTTTGTTATCCGAATCAAGTTGGACTGTTGCAGTTAACATCTTGGGGGATGGGGGAGCTGTTCCTCCTGGACTTCCTGGGATAATCAAGATCTCATTGATCGAATAAACCACAAATATCAGGTGTTACAAGTTGCAAAAGGAAAGAGGAGGACGGGACTGACCAGCCTGAAATTATATTCTGCAGCTGGCTGCTTGGTTTGGCTGGAAGAACGGGTATTCCTGAGAAATAAAAGACGCTTGGAACTAGAAGGACACAGCCGGAGATTGGGTTGGCATGGATATTTATGATATAGCTTGGTCTAGGGCTGAAGGCACCAGGCTAAAAAGCAGGAGATGGTGAGTTCTAGTCCCGCCTTAGACATGAAAGCCAGCTGGGTGACTTTGGGCCAATCACCAGGAGACGGTGAGTTCTAGTCCCGCCTTAGGCATGAAAGCCAGCTAGGTGACTTTGGGCCAATCACCAGGAGACGGTGAGTTCTAGTCCCGCCTTAGGCATGAAAGTTAGCTAAGTGACCTTTGGCCAATCACCAGGAGACGGTGAATTCTAGTCCCGCCTTAGGCATGAAAGCCAGCTGGATGACTTTGGGCCAATCACCAGGAAACGGTGAGTTCTAATCCCACCTTAGGCATGAAAGCCAGCTGGGTGACTTTGGGCCAATCACCAGGAGACGGTGAGTTCTAGTCTTGCCTTAGCCATGAAAGCCAGCTGGGTGACCTTGGGCCGGCTCCTGTGTCTCAGCCCAACCCGGCCCACCTCACAAGGTTGGTGTTGTGGGGAAAATAGGAGGAGGAAAGTGTGCTGGATACGTTCTCCATCTTGAGTTATTTGTAAAAATAATTAAGTATATTCTTTATGTCCATGTGAAAGTTCAACCAAACGCCATCTGTTCTTAACACCTCACAGTGTTGGAGCATTCACAGCTTCTGGAGGCAGGTTGTTCCACTGGTTAATTGTTCTCACTGTTAGGAAATTTCTCCTTCGTTCCGTGTAGCTTCTCTCCTTGATTAGTTTCCATCCGTTGCTTCTTGTCCTGCCTTCAGGGGCTTTGGAGAATAGCTTGACTCCCTCTTCTTTGGGGCAGCCCCTGAGATACTGGAAGGCTGCTATCATGTCCCCCTGTTCCTTCTCTTCGTTAAACTAGACAGACCCAATTCCAGCAATCGTTCCTTGTATGCTTTAGCCTCCAGTCCCCTCATCATCTTTGTGGATCTTCTCTGGACTCTTTCTAGAGTCTCAACATCTTTTTTACACCGTGGTGACCAAACCTGGATGCAGCATTCCAAGTGTGGCCTTACCAAGGCCTTGTAAAGTGGTATTAACGCTTCATGTGATCGTGATTCTCTCCCTCTATGAATGCAGCCTAGCACTGTGTTGGCCTTTTTGGCAGCTGCAACACACGGCTGGCTCCTATTTAAAGGATTGTCCACTAGGACTCCGAGGTCCCTCTCACAGTTGCTGCTATTGAGCAAGGTACCCCCTATCCTATATCTTTGTGTTTTCTTCCTTGATGGTACTTTTCCATCTGAACTTTACTAACCGTTCCTGAGAACTGATTGTAGCTAGTTTATCTCTCATCTGATGCCTCATCTCAGCTGCTATGCCCTGTCATGGAGGGGGTGTCAGTGGCATTCCAGTTTCGGGTGTTGGCTGCACATCCAGTTGTGCTTTTGGGTTTTCTTGATAATGGAGTGCAATGTGCAGTTGGCACATTTCCCCACCACCACCACTATATTGAAGCATCTGGTAACTATGATTTATCAGTGTGGATGCAAATCTTCTGTCCATCTACGGTTTGCTCAGATGTCTTCCTTCCTTCCTTCCTTCCTTCCTTCCTTCCTTCCTTCCTTCCTTCCTTCCTTCCTTCCTTCCTTCTTTTTCTTTGTCTCCCTTTCTCTTTCTATCTTGCTTTTTGTTTCTTTCTTCCCTCTCTCCCTCCCTCCTTCCTTCCTAACTTCCTTCTTTCTATTTTTCTTTCTTTCTCTCTCCCCTTCTCTCTCTCTATTTCTTTCTTTCTCTTTTTCTTTCTTTCTCTCTCCCTTTCTCTCTCTCTCTTTCTCCTTCTCTTTCTTTTTTCCTTCCTTTCTTCGTCTTTCTCTTTCCTCCCTCTCCCTATCTCCTTCTCTCTCTCTCTCTCTCTCTCTTTTTTTTTTCTTCTCCTAACTCACACTCATTTCCTCCAGATGCCTTACCAAAGCAAAACCCAAATGCAAAACCTAATGACCCCACCTCTCCTCGCCAGGAGGATCAAACCAGGGCCCTGGGCAGAACCAGCCCTTCCTGGCCTTCTAGAAGAGAGCCAAGGTAGGGGCTGATCCCATCTCCGCAGGGATGATGCTCCACAGGAGGGAGCCACCACAGAGAAGGCACCCCCTTAAGAGAGCCCCCCCAACGTCTGTCTCCCTGCTTTGATATGATATGATTAAATAGATATGATTGGCAGAAGACACCCATGGGGATAGGACAGGAGTAGGCAACCTTCACTCTTTTGTGACTCGTGGACTTCAACTCCCAGAATTCCTCAGCCACCATGGGGAACTATGGCCCCTTCATAACTTCTTGACTTCAAACTCCCAGAATTCCTCAGACAGCATGGGGGAACTATGGCCCCTTCATGACTCGTGGACTTCAACTCCCAGAATTCCTCAGACAGCATGGGGGAACTATGGCCCCTTCATGACTTGCGGACTTCAACTCCCAGAATTCCTCAGACAGCATGGGGGATCTATGGCCTTTTCATGACTCCTGGACTTCAACTCTCAGAATTCATCAGCCAGCATGAGGAAATATGGCCCCTTCATGACTTGCGGACTTCAACTCCCAGAATTCCTCAGCCAGCATGGGGGAACTATGGCCCCTTCATGACTCGTGGACTTCAACTCCCAGAATTCCTCAGACAGCATGGGGGATCTATGGCCTTTTCATGACTCGTGGACTTCAACTCCCAGAATTCCTCAGCCAGCATGGGGGAACTATGGCCCCTTCATGATTTATGGACTTCAACTCCCAGAATTCCTCAGCCAGCATGGGGGAACTGTGGCTCCCTCATGACTCGTGGACTTTAACTCCCAGAATTCCTGAGCCAACATGGCTCAGTTTGGAAGCCTCTCCCTTTCCCCTCAGCATAGCTGGCTCAGGAAATCTGGGAGTTGAAATCCACGAGTCATAAAAGAGCCAAGGTTGCCTATGGGAGACCATTCAAGCAATTGGTCTGGTTGTGTGTGTGTGTGTGTGTGTGTGTGTGTGTGGAGTTTATTGATTTATGTACTGAGGTTTTATTTTTGTAAGCCTCCCAAAGTCCCTGTGAGCAATTGGGCCACCATATAAATTTTCTAAATAAACAAATACAGGTAATCCTCAATTCAAAACTACAACTGAGCCAAAATTTCTGTCGCTAAGCAAGACAGTTGTTAAGTGGGGTTCACAACCTCTCTCCCCCCCAGTTGTGAAGGGAACGACCTCGGTTATTAAGGGTAGTAACACGGTCACTAAGCGAATCTGGCTCCCTCATTGGCTACGTTTTACTGGAAGTTCACCAAAGGGGGTCACGTGACCCCAGCCGCGGCCAAACAGAGGTTGTAAAATGGGGCAAATCTCACTTAGCAACCATTTTGCATAGCACTGGAAACTCTGCACCGTTGTGGTCCTATGTGGAACATTATCTGCAAGGTTAAATGAAGTGGAGGTTTCGCCTTGAAAAAGATAAACTTAAAAAAAAAATTATACAATTTGGCTGGATTCCCCCCCACATTGATGTCGAAAACTGAAGGCCAAGAGGCTGAGACTCAAAGGCCCCGCTCTCGATCAACTGGGGTTTCCGCAGATCAGATCGCAGGAGAGTCAACACA
>CM077922.1:103660553-103675553 GCA_039797435.1 Crotalus adamanteus | reverse complement strand
TCCATTCCCCCCCCCCCCCCCCCCGCTACAATCATCCCCAAAGCCGTTTCGGTTCTCACCAACTTGTCCTGCCATTGAGAAATTTCCCCATCCCTGAATTGCAGATTATTTTTTTTTAAATTCAGATGAGATTTTCCCTTCTTTCTTTCTTTCTTTCTTTCTTTCTTTCTTTCTTTCTTTCTTTCTTTCTTTCTTTCTTTCTTTCTTTCGTCTCTCTTCTTTCTTCCTTCCTTTCTTTCTTTCCTCCTTCCTTCCTTCTTTCTTTCTTTCTTTCTTCCTTCCTTTCTTTCTTTCTGTCTGTCTCTCTTCTTTCTTTCTTTCTCTCTGTCTGTCTTTTTCTTTCTTTCTTTCTTTCTTTCTTTCTTTCTTTCTGTCTCTCTTCTTTCTTTCTTTCTCTCTGTCTGTCTTTTTCTTTCTTTCTTTCTTTCTCTTTCTTTCTGTCTTTTTCTTTCTTTCTTTCTTTCTTTCTCTCTGTCTTTCTTTCTGTCTTTTTCTTTCTTTCTTTCTTTCTCTTTCTTTCTGTCTTTTTCTTTCTTTCTTTCTTTCTTTCTCTCTGTCTTTCTTTCTGTCTTTTTCTTTCTCTCTTTCTCTTTCTTTCCTTCCTTCCTTCCTTCCTTTCTTTCTTTCTTTCTTTCTTTCTTTCTTTCTTTCTGTCTCTCTTCTTTCTTTCTCTCTGTCTGTCTTTTTCTTTCTTTTTTTCTCTTTCTTTCTCTTTCTTTCTTTCTTTCTGTCTTTTTCTTTCTTTCTTTCTGTCTTTTTTCTTCTTTCTTTCTTTCTTTCTTTCTTTCTTTCTTTCTTTCTTTCTTCCTTTCTTTTCCCATTTATTTATTTATTTCCTCGGGTGTTGCAACACAATGGCACCCGGCCCATTTGTGAGTTCAGCATCTCGTTTTCCCTGGAACAGGATTTCTGGAGGCAAAATCCTGGGATGCAGATGATTAAGTTCCAGTCAAGCAAGAACACGTACCGCGTGGGTAAATTTCAGCTTCCCCTCTGAGGCTGGCAAAAGGCACTTTGCGCTTTTCGACTTTGCTCATAGTAGTTTGATTCGTTTGTCAAAATATAAAATACAGAGAAAAATTTCCAAAAAGTTATGGGAAATTAGTTTAAACCAGGGCTTAAAATGAAGGCTTTTGTGGTGTTGCTGAAAGTTAGTAAAATACCTAAAGGGAAAGTGTTTTGTCCCTTTAGGGACAAATAATAATATTTTATATAATAATAATAATAACAACAACAACAACAGCAGCAGCAGCAACAACAACAACAACAACAATAATAATAAAAAGTTGGAAGGGACCTTGGAGGTCATCTAGTCCAACCCCCTGCTCAGGCAGGAAACCCTATACCATTTCGGACAAATGGCTGTCCAGTCTCTTCTTAAAAACTTCCAGTGTTGGAGCATTCACCGCTTCTGCAGGCAAGTGGTTCCACTGGTTAATTGTTCTCACTGTCAGGAAGTTTTGTTCTAGCTGTCAGGAAGTTTTGTGTGTCTATATTCTATTTTATAATCTAATAAAATGTTACAAAACTCAGGAGGGGGGGGGGGAAGTCCAGGATTTTACCTGTTGCCCAGCTGGAGAGTTGCAGGTTTAAAACACACACACACACACACACACACACACAGCCCTTTCCTCTCCTACCCCAGCTCACCCCTACAGCCCTTTGGGAAGATTGCACAAAAGAACTTGGACACAACTGCTGAACAAATATTTGGGCTTCATCTGCTTTGCCCTTTGGCCCAACAACCCTTTTTAAACCCCGGTTCATGACTGTCAAGAGTTACATAACTTGGATTGCGGGAGCCAAGTTGAGATTCAAGCTCAGAAGCGGCGCAGGCAGACACGGCCTCACCGAGGACGCTTGGGCCTTCTCGCTCCGTTGTGTACAGGTACACAACCGAGCCCCAGATTTCCGTTGTTAAGCGAGACCGTGGTTAAGCGAGTTTTGCCCCCCACGGTCGCTAAGTGAATCACTGCAGTGGTTAAGTCTGTAACACTCTTGTTAAGTGAAAGGGGCTTCCCCCATGGACTTTGCCTGTTGGAAGGCCGCAAAAGGAGATCACATGATTCCCCGGGACACAGCAACCATCGTTAATTACATGCCAGTTGCCGAGCCTTTGAATTTTGGTCACGTGACCATGGGGGGGGGGGTGCTGCAACGGTCGTTAAGTGTGAGCAACAGTCATAACTTCCTTTTTTCAGTGCCATTGTAAACATGGAATGGTCAGTAAAGGACTATCGTTAGTCAAGGACTATCTGTATTAGCGCCATCTTTTGGGTCTTGTTGCTCTGTTGTGTAATACACAACCCTGACGTGGGTTTGTTGGTGTTCCTAGCACAACTCTGGAGTTTATCTAACAGTCCCGAGATATTTGGAGGCTGAAATTTTTAACTCTTCCTCTGTGTGAAATCGGTAGAGTCATATGGAATTGGGTCTGTCTAGTTTAACGAAGAGAAGGACGAGGGGGGACATGATAGCAGCGTTCCAATATCTCAGGGGCTGCCCCAAAGAAGAAGGAGTCAAGCTATTCTCCAAAGCCCCTGAAGGCAGGACAAGAAGCGACGGATGGAAACTCATCAAGGAGAAAAGCAACCTAGAACTAAGGAGAAACTTCCTGACAGTTAGAACAATTAACCCGTGGAACTCCTTGCCTCAAGAAGTTGTAGTTACTCCAACACTGGAGGTTTTTAAGAAGAGACCGGACAGCCATTTGTCTAGAATGGTCTAGGGCAGGGGTAGGCAACCTTGGCTCTTTTATGACTCGTGGATGTCAACTCCCAGATTCTGGGAGTCATAAAAGTCCACGAGTCATAAAAGAGCCAAGGTTGCCTACCCCTGGTCTAGGGTCTCCCGCTTGAGCAGGGGGATGGACTAGAAGATCTCCAAGGTCCCTTCCAGCTCTATTATTCTATATACTATGTTCTAGTGAAGAGAAGGACCAGGGGGGACATGATAGCCATGCTCCAGTATCTCAGGGGCTGCCCCAAAGAAGAGGGAGTCAAGCTCTTCTCCAAAGCACCTGAAGGCAGGGCAAGAAGCAATGGATGGAAACTCATCAAGGAGAGAAGCAACCTAGAACTAAGGAGAAACCTTCTGACTGTTAGAACAATTAACCAGTGGAACAACTTGCCTGCAGAAGCGGTGTATGCTCCAACACTGGAAGTTTTTAAGAAGAGACTGGACAGCCATTTGTCTGAAATGGTATAGGGTTTCCTACCTGAGCAGGGGGTTGGACTAGATGACCAAGGTCCCTTCCAACTTTATTATTATTATTATTATTATTATTATTATTATTGAAACTTTATTGTAAGATTATGCAACAGAATTTGGCAATTCTCCCTTCTCTGCTTTTATCCTAAGGCAGGGTCACATTTGAGACGCTTTCTCCAATTACAGTTCTGGGGTAGCCTCAATTTTTTTTTCTTTTCTTTTTTTTTAAGCCATTGTCTTTGTTGTGCTTCTTCCTCCTGTTCCTCAAGCTTAATTTTTGGACCCATTACAGCACCTGCAAAGGTAATAGGATCTAAATCACCTCTGCAAAATCTACCCCAGGGGTCTTCAAACTTGGCCCTTTTATGACTTTTGGACTTCAACTCCCAGAATTCCTCAGCCAGTGTGGCACGCTGGCAGAGGAATTCTGGGAGTTGAAGTCTGCAAGTCATGAAGGGGCCATAGTTCCCCCATGCTGGCTCAGGGATTCTGGGAGTTGAAGTCCACGAGTCACGAAGGAGCCACAGTTCCCCCACGCTGGCTCAGGAATTCTCGGAGTTGAAGTCCACAAGTCATGAGGGGACAATAGTTCCCCCACACTGGCTGAGGAATTCTGGGAGTTGAAGTTCACCAGTCATGAAGGGGCCATAGTTCCCCCACGCTGGCTGAGGAATTCTGGGAGTTGAAGTCTACCAGTCATGAAGGGGCCATAGTTCCCCCACGCTGGCTGAGGAATTCTGGGAGTCGAAGTCCAGAAGTCATAAAAGGGCCAGGTTTGAAGAACCCTGATCTACCCCAATCCAATCCAGCTGGGAAGATAGCGGCAAATCAGAGCTCAGGGAATATCTACGTGGTTGCCAAAAAATTAAGCTAGTGGCTTTGAACGTCCGCCATCTTGACTTTTTTGCCCTGAGGGCCCCCTCCAATGCCCTGTGTTCTTTGGAGCTCCCTGCAGCTGATTTTTGCAAACACAGTTTCTCCCTTTTCCTTGCAAGAGTTGTGAAAATCGAGCGTTCCACATTGCCTGCAGCGACATGACCCAGCAAATGGTTTTGCTGCTCTTTCGTGGATATTTCGTGGTTCCTGCTGCTCTGGAGTTCAGTCTTGGGCTGGAGAAGTATTTTTAGATCGGAAACTTTGTTTTGTTTTGATGATCGACTGCCTTGAGGAGTGCTGTGCATAAGAAGTGCTCTGTCAAGAAAAAGTAAATAAATCCAGGTAAGGTGGCATCCATTTAATGCTGGTTAATTTACAGGTCACGTTGGTTATATTTAGTTGCTAACCTATTCAATAAAATAGAAATAAGAATAGAATAGAATAGAATAGAATAGAATAGAATAGAATGGAAAATATGAATAGAACAGAACAGAATAGAAATAAAAATAGAATAGAATAGAATAGGAATAGAATAGAATAGAATAGAATAGAACAGAATAGAATAGAATAGAAAATATGAATAGAATAGAATAGAATATTGAATAGAATAGAATAGAATAGAATAGAATATTGAATAGAATAGAATAGAATAGAATAGAATAGAATAGAGAAAAGGACTAGAATAGAACAGACTAGACTAGACTAGACTAGACTAGAATTGAATTGAATTGAATAAAGGAATAGAATAGAATAGAATAGAATAGAATATAGAATGGAATGGAACATAAAAGAATGGAACAGAACAGAACACCATAGAGTAGAGAATTTATTGTCACTTTAAATGTACACTAAGCACACATTAAAATTAAATGTTGCTGCATTCAGCTCTCAAAGGGTCACCCCCTCCAATATACACTGCATAAACATGACAAACATTTATGCTTATACCCAGATACTCACACATATATATGACACAGAGAAACATCACAGTCTAGTTCGAATGTATACGTACACCTGGCGGGGTTAAAAAAAGGAATCCTGCGAGTTTACCAGACTGATGACAGAGGGAGCAAAGCACTTACAGAATCATGTAGTCCCAATAAAAATACTGCAAAACCTCCTTCCAGAGGGGAAGCACAGAAACAGACCGTGAAGTGGGGTGCATGTGTGTGGGTGGGTGGGTGGGTGGGTGTGGGTCTCTAACGATGCTCCGAGTTCCAAGCACATATAGGCGCTTGTGAACAGTGTCCTGAATAATAATACTGTAATAAACTTCCCATAATCCTTTCAGCTGTCCTCAATAATAATATAATAATAAGGTTGGAAGGGACCTTGGAGGTCATCTAATCCAACCCCCTGCTCAGGCAGAAAACTGTATACCTTTTCAGACAATTCTCTTCTTAAAAACTTCCAGTGTTGGAGCATTCACTGCTTCTGGAGGCGGGTTATTCCACTGGCTAATTGTTCTCGCTGTCAGGAAATTCCTCCTTAGTTCCAGGTTGCTTCTCTCCTTGATGAGTTTCCATCCATTGCTTCTTGTCCTGTCTTCAGGTGCTTTGGAGAAGAGCTTGACTCCCTCTTCTTTGGGGCAGCCCCTGAGATATTGGAACGCTGCTATCATGTCACCCTTCTCTGTGTGGACCTTCCGTCTGAGGCTCTGCTACCACCAAACCAGACAGCGACGCAGTTGGTTAAGAGGCTCCCAATTGTGGTTCTGTTAAAAGGTACACAAGCCTCAACAGCTGATAATAAACTGTAAAGGTGGAGGATGGAAGGAGTTCTATTCCTTGCAGTCGTCTGGTTATTAGTGTTCTCTCTGAGACTCGTTGAGGCCACTTTGAGGTCCATCTGAGCTCTCAGGATAGCACACCACTTACCTACTGTTTACAACAGGGTCCCAAGAAGGCTCCACGCTCCTTTGCACCATTCAGGTGACCCGGAGGGCACAGGTAAACCTCTAAGTGGCCTCAGGGATTCTCAGAAAGAACACTAATTACCAGATGACTGCAAGGAATAGAAATCCTTTCCTCTCCCACCATTCAGTCAGAACCTAAGGAAGCTCCTTGGATGAGAAGCGCGGTGTCTTCAAGGAAAAACAAAGGAAGTCCTGGAAAAAAAGCACCTTCGGGACAAACCGTGACCTGGATGACTGAGCGTCTCCGTAGATTATAAAGCTTTTCCTTCCATCGATAGACAGTACGCTGGCTGAGGGATTCTGGGAGTTGAAGTCCACAAGTCATAAAAGGGCCAAGTTGGAGGACCCCTGCTATAGACTTTAAGAGGAGTGGACTTCAACTCCCAGAATTCCTCAGGTAGCGTGCCTGGCTGAGGGATTCTGGGAGTTGAAGTAGGGCCAAGTTGGAAGACCCCTGCTATAGACTTTGAGGAGTGGACTTCAACTTCCAGAATTCCTCAGCTAGAGTGCCTAGCTGAGGGATTCTGGGAGTTGAAGTCCACAAGTCATAAAAGGGCCAAGTTGGAAGACCCCTGCTATAGACTTTGAGGAGTGGACTTCAACTCCCAGAAATCCTCAGCCAGCATGTCTGGCTGAGGGATTCTGGGAGCTGAAGTCCACAAGTCATAAAAGCGCCAAGTTTGAGGACCCCTGCTATAGACTTTGAGGAGTGGACTTCAACTCCCAGAATTCCTCAGCTAGAGTGCCTGGCTGAGGGATTCTGGGAGTTGAAGTCCACAAGTCATAAAAGGGCCACGTTGGAAGACCCCTGATCTACCCCAATCCAATCCAGCTGGGAAGATCGCAGCGAATGAGAGCTCAGGGAGGTATCTACGTGGTGGAAGCTGCCCAAAAGTTAAGCCAGTGGCTGTGATGGTCCACCATCTTGACTTTTTTTTGCCTTGAGGGCCCCCCTCCCAATGCCCCGTGTTCTTCGGGCTCCCTTCAGCTGATTTTTGCAAACACAATTTCTCCCTGTTCCTTGCAAGAATTGTGAAAATCGAGCATTCCGCATGGCCTGCAACGACATGACCCAGCAAACGGTTTTGCTGCTCTTTCGTGGATAGAAATAAATTATGCTACTCTCCATAGATATAAAGCTTTTCCTTCCACAGGGATACAGTATATAGATATTCAGACAGCCCTTTGTCTGGGATGGTAGAAGCTTTCCTGCCCGAGCCGAGGGTTGGACTAGAAGACCTCCAAGGTCCCTTCCAAGTCTGCTGTTCTGCACCAGATGCCTAAAGGAACACCTTGCAGCGTCATAAAGCACCTGAGAGGTGTGATCGATCCTGACTTTTATTACATCATCGAATATCTCCACAAAGGCTGGGATTTGACAAGATTTCACAGGTGTTGCGTTCCTCCTTAGCTCTGGCACCTTTACAGTGATCAGCTCATACCTGAGATGAAAGACACCTGAGCGTGGAATGCAAACATTGTTTAAAATGCCCGGAATGCTTTCACCAGTCCTGATTGGCTACCTATGAAATCAAGGAGAGAAGCAACGCAGAACTAAGGATAAATTTTCTGCTCTTTAGAACAATGAACCAGTGGAACTCCTTGCCTCCAGGAGTTGTGGGTGCTCCATCCCTGGAGGTTTTTAAGAAGAGGCTGGGCGGCCATTTGTGCAGAATGCTTTAGGGTCTTCTGCTTTGAGCAAGGGCTGCCTGAGCAGGGGTTGGACTAGATGACCTCCAAGGTCCCTTCCAACGTTGTTATTGTTATTATTATTATTCTTATTGATCATCACACAGTCAGCTAGATGTTCAGACTGAATGTGGCATTTTTGTCTACCCATTGAGCTGTAATAATAATAATAATAATAATAATAATAATAATAATAATAATAATAATAATAATAGTTATTATTATTATTATTGATCATCGCACAGTCAGCCAGATGTTCAGATTGGACTCATCAAGGAGAGAAGAAACCTGGAACTGAGGAGAAGTTTCCTGACAGTTAGAACAATTCACCAGTGGAACAGCTTGCCACCAGAGGTTGTGGGTGCTCCATCACTGGAGGCTTTCAAGAAGAGACAGGACAGTCACTTGTCTGAAATGGGGTAGAGCAGGGATGTCAAACTGCTGGCCCGCGGGCCGGGTGCGTCATGCGGAAGCCGCGCCCACCCCATTGCCGGCAATGGCAAAACTCTTCCGATACATTGCGCAAGGTCACGTGACGTCGCAGGTTTGACATGTCTGGTATAGAGTAACTCTCCTGTTTCAGCAGGGGGTTGGACTAGAAGGCCTCCAAGGTCCCTTGCAACTCTGATATTTTATTTTATTTATGAGACTTATATACCGCTTTAAGTGCAAGCACTCTCTAAGCGGTGTACACCAGTAAGCAATGTATATATATATTTACATTGCCCCCAACAATCTGGGTCCTCATTTTACCTACCCCGGAAGGATGGAAGGCTGAGTCAACCTTGAGCCGGTGAGATTTGAACCGCTGACCTGCTGAACACAGTCAGCTAAAGTGGCCTGCAGTACTGCACTCTAACTGCTGCGCCACCTCGGCTCATATTGTATTGTATTGTATTGTATTGTATTGTATTGTAGTGTAGTGTAGTGTAGTGTAGTGTAGTGTAGTGTATTGTAGTGTAGTGTAGTGTAGTGTAGTGTAGTGTAGTGTAGTGTATTGTAGTGTAGTGTAGTGTAGTGTAGTGTAGTGTATTGTATTGTATTGTAGTGTAGTGTAGTGTAGTGTATTGTAGTGTAGTGTAGTGTAGTGTAGTGTAGTGTATTGTAGTGTATTGTATTGTAGTGTAGTGTAGTGTAGTGTAGTGTAGTGTAGTGTAGTGTAGTGTAGTGTATTGTAGTGTAGTGTAGTGTAGTGTAGTGTAGTGTAGTGTAGTGTAGTGTATTCCATTCCATTCCATTCTCTATTCTATTCTATTCTATTCTATTCTATTCTATTCCATTCCATTCCATATTCTATTCTATTCTGTTCTATTCGTTTTCTATATTCCATTCTATTCCATTCCGTTCTATTCTATTCTATTCTATTCTATTCTATTCTATTCTATTCTATTCTATTCTATTCTATTCTATTCTATTCCATTCCATTCCCTTCCCTTCCGTTCCATTCCATTCCATTCTATATTCTGTTCTGTTCTGTTCTACTGTCTTTATTTGGCAACCGAAATGGGGCAGGACCTCTTACCCTGTTATCTCCAGCCCACCTGCCTCCTTCTTGGCAGAGATCCTCCCCTGATCTTCCTATCAAGCCACCTGGACCAAGTAAGATCTGGAAAGTCTTCTTTGCTATCTGATCTAGGATTCTGCCTTTTCCTCTCCACCCTGTTTATCAGAAAGGGGCTTGTCTCTGCCCTGCCTTGCTTGCCTGGTCCGCCCACCCCATCCTTCCTGGCTGAGCAAAGACGGCATCTAAATTTTCTTCGGTGTTGCAAGAACCAGTCAAAATCTGCCACCCCACCCCCACCCCAAAAGACAGAATAGCAGAGTTGGAAGGGACCGTGGAGGTCTTCTAGTCCAACCCCCTGCTCAGGCAGGAAGCCCTATATACCCTATAATAAAAGATAAACTTTATCTTTATCTTTTTTTACTGTGGGCATCCTGGCACACCCTCAAAATGAAATTTGGTCGCCTGCTTTTAAAAGTGTACACATACGTAACACTCATACAGAGATATACAGAGCCCCAGTATCTCAGGGGCTGCCCCAAAGAAGAAGGAGTCAAGCTCTTCTCCAAAGCACCTGAAGGCAGGACAAGAAGCAACGGATGGAAACTAACCAAGGAGAGAAGCAACCTGGAACTAAGGAGAAACTTCCTGAAAGTTAGAACAATTAACCAGTGGAACCACCTGCCTCCAGAAGCAGTGAATGCTCCAACACTGGAAGTTTTTAAGAAGAGACTGGACAGCCATTTGTCCGAAATGGTCTAGGGCAGTGGTTCTCAACCTGTGGGTGGGGACCCCATTTGGGGTCAAACGACCATTTCACGGGGGTCGCCAAACAACGCAGTCCGCCATTTTTTTCCCCTTTTCCTTAGCTTTGCTACTCCCTTTTATTCTATTGGCTTTTGAAAGCCAATAGAATAGACTCTCTTGAATAGAGTCTAATTCTATTGGCTTTTGAAAGCCAATAGGAATTGTCCAGGCTGTCTCTGCCCTGCTGAGCCCGCCAAAAGTCCCAGTCTGCAAACGGTGCTGCACCAGTTGAGTAGTCCTCGACTTACAACCGGTTGGGGGTTGCGGCATTAAAAAGGTTGAGAACCACTGGTCTAGGGTTCCCTGCCTGAGCAGGGAGGTTGCACTAGATGACCTCCAAGGCCCCTTCCGACATTATTATTATTATTATTATTATATATGGATCATCGCACAGTCAGCCAGATGTTCAGACTGGATTTGGCATTTTGTCTACCTATCGAGTCCTTACCCAGGACCTGGGATAGGCAGATGTGGATGTTTGATGGTATTACAGGTATCGTCGCAGGATGGAAGCAGTTCCTAATAAGGCCGCCTTTTGCAATTGACTAATAGCGAATTTGTCAATGCCAATGGTGTTCAAGTGGTGCTCCAGTTGTTTTGGGATTGCACCCAAGGAGCCTATGACTATTGGTACTACCCTTGCTTGCTTTTGCCACAGTCTTTCTATTTCTATTTGTAGGTCTTTGTATTTTGTTATTTTCTCTGGTTCTTTCTCTTCTATTCTGCTATCTCCAGGCACTGCCACGTCCACTATCCAGACTTTTTTGTCTTTCTTATCGACAATTGTTAAGTCTGGGGTGTTATGTTGCAGGTGCTTGTCTGTTTGAATTCTGAAGTCCCAGAGCAGTTTAATTTTATCATTTTCTATGACTTTCTCTATTTTATGATCCCACCAGTTTTTGCTTACAGGCAAATGATATTTTTTGCAGATCTTCCAATGCACCATTGTTGCTACTTTGTCATGCCGCTGCTTGTAATCAGTTTGTGCAATCTTCTTGCAACAGCTTACCAAGTGGTCCACTGTTTCTTCAGCTTCTTTGCATAGGCGGCACTTACTGTCTGTTGCTGTCTTCTCAATTTTGACTTTGTATGCATTTGTCCTTAAGGCTTGGTCTTGTGCAGCCAGAATTAGTCCCTCGGTCTCTTTCTTCAATTTTCCTGCTCTTAGCCATTGCCAGGTTTTATTATTATCTGCTTTCCCAGCTATTTTTTTCATGTATTGGCCATGTAGTGCTTTGTCTTCCCATGCCTCTATTCTGTTCTTCATTTGGTCTTTCTTGTAGGCCACTTTGGTCTCTCCAGTAGTTAGTAAACCTTCCTGATATACTAATTTCAGTGCATCTTCATCATTGTTCTTCAGATATTCTTCCAAAGCCATTTTTTCTTCTTCAACCATCTGATGTACTTGTAGCATTCCATGCCCACCTATTTGCCTTGGTACATAAAGTCTATCAATGTCACTGCGTGGATGAAGGGCATGATTCATTGTCATTATTTTTCTGGTCTGCCTATCCATTGCTTTTAGTTCTGCTTGAGTCCAGTCCACTATTCCAGCTGTGTACCTAATGACTGGGATTGCCCAGGTGTTGATTGCCTTTATGGTATTTCCTCCATTGAGTTTGGACTTTAAGATCTTCTTCACTCTCTTGATGTATTCACTTCTAATCTTTTTCTTGACTTCAGTGTGCTTGATGTTGTCAGCTTGAAGGATACCCAAGTATTTGTAGTACTCTTCCTCATCCAGACTCTTAATGTTATTTTTGTGGGGCATCTTGATTCCTTCAGTTTTCACTATTTTTCCTTGTTTGATAGTAAGTGTGGCACATTTGTCCAAGCCAAACTCCATTACAATATCTTGGCTATATATATGGACAGTGTTGAGCAGCGATTCTATTTCAGATGATGTTTTTCCATACAGCTTCAGATCATCCATGTAAAGGAGGTAGGATAGTCTAGCAGATGTTTTTGATGTTTGATAGCCATGTCCTGAGTTATTCAGTATTGTTGACAGAGGAAACAGTGCAATAACAAATAGTAATGGTGATAATGAATCTCCTTGAAATATCCCTCTCTTGATATTAACCTCTCCCAGCTTCTCACCATTGATCTGCAACTGTGTCTTCCATTGTGCCATCGATCTTTGCACAAATTTTTTGATGTTTCTACTGACTCCTGTTATTTCTAGGCACCTGATTATCCAATCATGTGGCAGAGAGTCAAATGCCTTTTTGTAGTCAATCCATGCAACATTCAGGTTGGCCTTCCTTCTCTTGCAGTTTTCCAAGATCATTTTGTCTATTAGGAGTTGATCTTTTGTTCCTCTGCTATTGGGGCGGTTTCCTTTCTGCTCAGGTGGAAAGAGATTGTTTTCAGCTAGATGCTGTTGTACTGCATCAGCTACCACACCAATTAGTAATTTGAAAGTTGTTGGTAAGCAGGTAATTGGCCTGTAGTTACCTGGTGTTGCCCCTTTTGCTGGATTTTTCATTATTAGGTAGGTTTTCCCAGTTGTTAGCCACTTTTCAATTTCTCCACCTTGTAGTATATTGTTGAACTGCTTGGCAATGAGTGGGTGTATAACAGTTAGATGTTTCAACCAAAACCCATGCAGTTCATCTTCACCTGGTGCTGACCAATTTTTGATTTTCTTTGCTCTTTTTGCTACCATTTTTGTTGTTATTACTAGTTCTTTCATTTCAACTTCTGTTTTATTTGCCTCCACCTCTTTTAACCAAGCCGCATCCTTGTTGTATTTCTTTGGGTTATCCCATATCTGCTTCCAGAACTGCACTGTTTCTTCCTTGTCAGGTACTGACTGATTCCTTGCAGTTTCTCCATTGATGGATTGGTAGAAACGTTTCTGATTGGATTGAAATTGGAGGTTCTGCCTATAGTTTGCAATTCGAGCTTCATATCTACTGATTTTCCTGGCTATAGCTGTTATTTGTTGCTTTATTATTTCCAGTGCTTCCTTGATCTTCCTTGTTTCTAAGTGGTATTTCTTGATTAGGTATTCTTTGGTCTTCTTGTTCTTCAGCTTCTTTTCTTTCATCTGTTCTAGCTTGCTTGCATGTGATCTTAACTTGCTGATCTTATTTTCTAGTCTAACCTTCCATTTTTGTGATGCACTGTTTGTTTGTTTTTCTTCTTTGTTGATTTTGCATCCCAGGTATTCAGTTATAACTGCAGCTGTGCTGTACATTAGTTGGTTTGTTTCTTGCAGTGAATTGGTGCTTATACTTGATATTGCAGTATTTGCATCTTTTAATGCTTGTGCTAGCTGTTTCTTTGAAACAAGCTTCAATGCAGGCAGCCTTATTCTGTTGTTTTTGTGCTGTTCTAGATGCTCAGTTATTCTTTGTTTCAATTCTTTTATTTCTTTAGTTAGAGGGTTTTGTTCTTCCTGAGGAAGAGGTGCCTGGTTTCCAAATGAGAACAGTTGTATATCTCTACTGGATTCTTTCACTGCCAACTCCCCCTGGTTTGCCTCTACATTCTGAATTACTTCTTGTAAGGCTTTGATTTCTTTGCCCTGGGTAAACCTTTGCAGTTCGTTCAATTCTGTTTCTGTAAATACTTTATTTCGTATTATAAATCGGCGTTGATCTGCTAGTCTCTGTTCTGTTATTTCTGATTCTGGATGTTGTTCTTTCCAGAACTGGTGCATTCGTTTTAGATATCCTCTTCTTGTTGGACTTGATCTGTAGTAACAGATCATTATTTCTTTGTTTTCCATCACTGTGTATCTGCGATGGGTAAACACCTTTTCTTCCAGTAGTTCTACAGCTGCTGGTCCTGGTTGCTCAGCCAACAGTCCTGAGTCCTGTAGCCCATTTTTCACCAGATATCCAGGAACTCCAATATCTAGCGCGGACCTTGTTAACCCGGGCGACATCCGAGCCGGTATGGCATTCTGAAATTTACGTCTCACCATATTTTGTATGGGAGAGACACTCTTTGTCTGACTCCTCTGATGAGACCTGTCCAGTATGGTTGAACCTCTGGCATAGCTCTCATCTTCCTCAGAGTACACAAGCCCCACAACCACGTCAAGGTAGTGCCTCACTGGGGGATTATTATTATTATTATTTTAATAACAGTTAATTTCAAGGGTCAGATGGCCTAGATATTGGCATTTACTGTAAACCCTAGATCTTTTTTAACATTTATATTTCATTGCTTTTCACTAAGCTGGGTGAAATGTAAATATGTATTGCCAGCCTGTGTTTGATATTCCATATGCTAAACAAGTAAATAAATATCACAAGTCTACAGTCGTTGTTAGTCATTATTATGTTCTCTGTAGTCACCGCTAGTCACGTATAGTCCCTAATTATTCTAAGTACTATTTCGCAGGTCTAAATCTGCAATAAACCTTTTATTGTTTTATCGGTGTATAAAATACAAAAAATAAAAAATAAAAATAGGAAATGAAGGGAAGAAAAAAAGAAAAGGGGAAAGAAAATATGAGGGACAAGAGAAGGCAGGAAAAGGTGTTGACTTCCCACTCTTTTTAGCACAGTATAAGATAACATGCAGGATGTCAGCAGGGGGTTGGACTAGATGACCTCCAAGATCCCTTCCAACATTATTATTATTATTATTATTATGACCAACTCGACTTTTTAATTTTGCACCCTAGTATATAACTAGCCATTTCTATAATCAACAAAAAGCAGTTAAAGTTTCGTATATTTTTTGTCATCCCAAGCACAAAATTTAGAAGCGATATCCAAATTAAAAAAAAAAACATAAATATATTCTCCTCTTTGCACAGAACAAGCATTTTATAGGTCTAAATCTGAGCAATTGCTATGAGGGAGTGCTGCTCAGCCGGCAAACTGCCATTCTTCTTTTCCATTTAAAGGACCCTGTGACATAATTCCTATATTTAATAAAGTATATTAGGCATTGTGGTTCTTGGCACAGTCAGCTAGATGTTTAGATGGGATTTGGCATGTTGATCCACCTATCAAGTCTTTCCCAAGCATCTGGAATAGGC